>VWZF01000146.1:8754-128087 GCA_013396755.1 Sclerurus mexicanus | reverse complement strand
AACAACAACAAAAAAAACCAGAAATGAGATGTCCAAACTCTTCCCCATCATTCCCTGTGGGAGTGGACTTACAGTATCAGGAATGGAAGAAATCATGCCAGAAATGGATTTGTGAAGAAAATGAAGAAGCCAGCCAAGATGCCTTAAAAACTGAAGTTTTTGCTGTATTGTAAAATGGATTCCCTGTCTTTTTTCCCTGAATCATCTTTCTGCTTCCCAAAACCCTTTGAGAGAACTCTTACCTTAGTATGCAGGAATTCTTTCTTGCAGTGCTATGTGAAGTCACCTTATTGGCCCTTAGTTAACCCTTTCCCCATTGGTTGTGAAACCCTTAAATACCCCCGACCATGTGAATAAACTCTCTCTCTCTCTCTCTGCACCCTCTCCAGTGGTCTCTGTGTGGCACTGTCCCAGGGCATCTTGGGGACCGTGTGGGCAGGGAGGGTGGGGTGAGGGGGGAGCATCTCCCATCAGCTGCCACAATTCCCATCAATGGGGTTTTTTATGCTCCTTCCTAAAATGAAAGGTGTGGGTCTTCCTGGCATAGTTCAGCTTATTTTGGGGACTAAGAGGGATTCAGAATTTGTCAGGCATCTTTCCTAGTTCTTCTGCATCTCTTGTTTCCGTCTTTCAAATTTAGTTGTTTGTACATGTTTTCCAGTTCTCCTATTGAGCAATTATACCCAAGTTTTGTTTTACTTCTTTGCCATTGTATACTACTTAAATACTTAGGTTCAATTATGTTGCAAAATATCAATGCATTGCTGCTGGACATTCTAATTTAGTGTGCTTATTTCTGGGTTCAGGGTAAGTAAACACTATTTATGCTTTGCTTAGTTTGTGATCTGTTCTGTTTCCTGAGTTCAACAGGTCTTTGGCTGCTAACTTGATGCAAATCTGCTTCCTTCTCCAAATATGACAACGAATCATAAATTTTGAGAGCAAAGTCTTTCATTGCTATTATTTTAGAGATAAATGTATCTAGATGTGCAAACATATCTATCTACCCCTTTAAAAACAAAAACACAAAGAAACAAAAATAAACTCCCCTATATGTTTATATTTTGTTGCTGGGTTTTTTTCTAGATAGCTAATTTTTTAACCCACAATACTCAGACAATTGAATGAAGACTGCATGCAACACCTACCCTCAAGGTAAAACCATGATCATTTGCTTCCCTTCTTTAGATGGGTCAGCTCCTTTAGCAATCAATAACAGTTTTCCCAGCAAAGATATTCTTTAACCACTGTAAGTAGTTTAAATGCCCTGTCATCTTGTCATTAATTTTTCTGTTATCACTTGAGATGTTCCAGGTCACTATTCATAGTTTAAGAATTCCAATAGTATCTATTAGACAGGGCATCATACCATATAACTTATACTTTCCCCTGCAGAGCATTCTGAACAGAATTTGTATGGACTGCTCAAGCTATATCAGAATCCTATTATTTTGATATTGCTCTAGTCCCTGTGGTTCAAGAATTTTAGCTGATAGCAGGAAACCAGCTTCTTTCATAGCTCCTGTGGAGTTCTGCTCAATGGCCTGACAAGATAGAGTAGAATTTTCAATAGATTTCCCTGAAAATATTTGTTGCTGACAACTTGCCTTTAGCTGTCAAACTGTAAAGCTGCCTCCACCTAAGTGAATGACAAACCAAATATATTTAGGTTTCTATTTATGAAAGGGCAGGGTTTAAAATAACAAATGTAGTTTTTCTCTGTCTAGACATAGCCACAGGAAGTATGAGATATGACAAAAAAAATAGTCAGCGTGTGTCATTACTCCAACAGATGTACAGGTGCACTTGGCAAGAACCTTTTAGTGAAAGTCACAATGAAACCACACACAATTTCATTAACACCTGCTCTTTTGGTAAACACCTGTGAACTGCTGGTACATATTTGGAAGAAATGGTGAGAAAATGAAATAATCCTCCTTAGCTCTGTGAATACTGCTGTCTTTTGAAAATTTAGTCATCTTTGCACCATAGTTTAGAAGGAGTAATAATAAACAGTTCTGCAGATCTCAATCCACCTACATTTTTAGAATACTGAAAGTCCTCAGGGAGAAAGGCTTTTGTGATTCAGGTGAGGATGCAGGTCTTGGCCCCATGCTAACCTAATTTTATAAGCTCTTTGGCATTAGACTAATATTTTCTATTTCATCACTCTCTTCTTTGTGAGAAAGAGACAAATAACTTTGAAAAACTAAAGCGTTTCAAAGTATTTAGAAAAGAAAAGAAAATTCCTTACTGAACAAAGATTAGGGAAAAACAGTGAAAATTTGTAACACAAATTCACATAACCTATCTGATGACCTTCAGAAGTATCTGATTTATGCTACTTCCACAGATTGTCTCAGGATGGGATTAACTGTCTTTAGGAAGAGTTTTCCTTAAAATGGAAGAAAATCAACATTTCTATCTTAAAGCAGGGATATCACTTTTAAATCTTTAAAATTGCCTGCCATTAATTACACCCTGGAGGTTTTTTCTAAGTAATTTTATTGCTATATGCACTTTTTCAGAGCAGTTCAAGATGGGGGAATTGTGCCCAACAGGCTAGTCTATACAATTTTATTGGATGTCAGCATTTTCAGAAGAGCCATCCTTAAAAAACCCCAGCAAGATACCTCTAATCAATACATTGCACCACTCTCTATGTTCACTTCTTTTATGAAATCCTAGGGAAAAATAAAAGTTACTTTGAGTAAAAAGTGTGATACCCAGTAGAGATGTTTGGTAAACAACTTTCATACAGTTTTAAATGTCAGGATTTTGGTATTTTTTGCACTAGTTTGGGGGCAGATATAAATACAGCAGATTTTCATTTTGTGCATGTTTGCTTGAAATTAAGTTAATAATGTTTCAAAGCAATGCAATAAAAGAAGAAAAGACAAGGTTTTAAGAACAACATTTAAAAAACATATTTAATATTACTTGAAAGCAATGTAGTAATAAAAAAAGGTATTTTTATCAGATTTCAGAAGAATCCCCTAGAAAAATAACAAACAAAACCCCACAAACTAGCAAGAAAAAAAAATCCCTAAGAAACAAAAACACCCAAACCAAAGGAACAAAAAATCAAACAAAACCAATGAAGCAAATAACCCCAACTTTTTCTAAACATTTTATTTTGATGGTGTTGCTTTCCCAATATAAAATTTCTTTATGATTAAAATTTTTCCTAACCAGCTCTAGAAATGACTCCCCAGATAGTCAAAAAAATTGCTATATAGTTTTTCTCTAGGCTGTATTTAAAAAAAACCAAACCAACAAAACAGACGTTTCAAGTAATTGAAGTCTACTTTCTCTTTTTTTCAATTTTATTTTTCATTTGTTTTCTCAATTTTTCTAAATCTATCACTTGTGTTTATTATTAGTTGTTTATGCTTCTAAAAACTATGTATATGAATGTATATATTCAATCTAACCTTTAAGTTCTAAGGCTATTTAAGACATTTAATTTCTAATTACATTCATTCCATTCTGAATTTTCCTAATTATTTTTTCTTAGATATCTTTCTAATCTGTGAAGATATTCCATATGTCTAAATTGAGCTTTTTAAGCAGGGCACTTTTCTGAAAATTCAGTTTATCACTGGAGCAATTCATATGCTGGCATTAAGAAATGGATATTCTGCTCTTCAACAGCTTCTTATTCCCTATGTCTTAATGTTGTTCTTCTCTGATTATTCTTTTATGCATATTTTTCTTATTTTCACTCCATACTTATCTCTTGCTTTTCCCAATTTTTTTTCTATTTCCTCTTTTTTATCTCACATTTCTTGTATCTTACCATATTCCCATTTTATCTTAAATCTCCTATTTCCATTCCTCTAGTGGGATAATTTTTTCAAAGGAGCAGTCAGGACTTTGCTATTTAGGACAGCTTCTAAACAAGCAAATTTGGTGAGTGAAGTCAGAACTTTCCCTTCTCCTTTGTGATAAATAGACCTCTTCCTGGTAGCTACAGAGGCTGTAGTGAAAGTGAAGGATTTTTTCTGGGCTATTGCTAGTAATAAGAAAGGCAGCTTTTCAGAAAGAAAGTAAACACTATAGATAAGTTCTCAAAGCACTCTTATTCAATAAATTAGTTGCTATAGGACTGAATATATGAAATAGAAATAGAGGTCAAGTATTCACTGTTCTAAACAGTGATTTTCACCCATTCACTAATGTAATGTATGCTGTGTTTTTAAGGTTAATTAGATAAACATGAAACTTCAAAGTAATAGCTTTTTTCTGGGCTTTTTGTTGTTATATTTTATTGTTTGTTTGTTTTTATTAAATAAAAGTAAGTCACAAAATATGAAACTCTGCTTTTTGTTATGTTGTGCAGACAGATCAATAGAGCCTGACATAAATTTTAGCTAATAGAACAGACCATGAGAAACTGCTAGATGTGACAATAGAAACATCTGGATATTGCTAGTAACAGAGAAAGAAGCTGACAATGCTGTGAGAGATGAACAGACAATACAGTTTAGGGGACAATATGCAAGAGACAGCTGAGCTTTGAGGGCAGCACTGAGGGTCTGTTGGAGAAAAGAATCTTAAAAATTCTTTAGTGATATTAGCAACTGTACTAAAACTTTCTGCTCACATGCATGTTCTGACTAATATTTTCATTCTGAAGCATAATGGACCAAGGGCAGCTGGAATTACATAATCTTTAAGGTCCTTTCAACTCAAGACATTCTATGATTCTATTATAAGGACACATAGGAATTAGGATAAGCAGTCTGTACTGAAATTAGTCTTAATGTAAAGGAAGCTAAACTGAATTGTATAAAATCTGGAACATGACGGGGGACGGTGGGATGAAAATCTGACAAAACCTCTTACTCTGAGCCAGGGGCTGCAACAGTGTTTAATCATGGTGGACATAGATACAAAAGTGACTTTAGCATTTCCACTGATGAATGTATCTAAGAGGATGAATAACAAACTTTCTCCCCTAGAGGAGAAATGATTCCTCATTGCTTTGTTAGTTGGCACCATCTCAATTGATGAAAAGGCACTTTTGGCAGCCTATATGGAGTTTATGTTTTCATCCTTCTGGCTGAAATGAAAGTAATGATGAGAAAAGAAATCAGAATCAGCAGTGATAAAGCTCAAGAAATCTTGAGACAAAAAAAAGCAGTAGCACTTACTTATCCATCGTGACAATATTCAGCTTACATCAGGAGAAAATTAAATCTGAAATGACTGAAAAAAAGGCCATTAATGAAACAAATTAATAAAGGCAAAAAGCCAACATGCCTCTTCAGTGGATGGTTCTTCAAACTTTAAAAAGACATCTATTCTCACACCATTAATAACAAGATTGAATTTACAGATTTCTTCACATTGAAATCAGCAGAATCCCTAACAAAGAATCATGGAATCACAGCAACATAAAAACATTTGGTTTGAAAGGGACCCTCAAAGATCATCTAGTTCAATCCCCCTATATGGTGAGTTGACCCTGGCTGGATACCAGCCATCCACCATTCACCCTGTCATTCCTCTCCACAACTGGAAAGGGGAGAGAAAATATAACAAAGGGTTCATGAGTTAAGGTCCAGGAGAGATCACTCATCAAATACTATCATAGGCAAAATAGACTCAGCTTGAGGATATTAATTGAATTTATTACTAACAAAATCAGAGCAGGATAATGAGAAGTAAATTAAATCTTAAAAACACCTTCCTCCCATCCCTCCCTCCTTCTTAGCTCTACCTCCCCCCTCAGCAGTGCAGGGAGAGTGGTCATTGCACAACATTGCATGTTATTTCTGTTGCTACTCAGGGAGGAGAGTTTTCCCCTGCTCCAGAGTGGGGTCCCTCCCACAGGAGACAGTTCTCCATGAACTACACCTATATGAGTACTACTCCACAGACTGCTCCAACATGGGTCACTCTTCCACTTGCACTGAAGGGTGCAGTCCTTCAGGCACAGGCTGCTCCTGCTTGGGCTTCCCACAGGGTCACGAATACCACCAGGAAATCTGCTCTGGTGTGGGGTCCTCTCCCCATAGGTTTAAAGGTCTCTGCCAGGAGCCTGCTCCAGCACAGGTTTCCCATGTTTTTACAGCCATCTCTCAGGCATCCACCTGCTGCAGTGTGGGTCTCCTCCATGGACTGCAGGTGGATCTCTGCACTCCTGTGGTCTGCATGAGCACAGCTGCTTCACCATGGCCTTCACCATGCTCTGCTGGGGAATCTCCACTCCAGTGCCAGAATCACTTCCTCCCGTTCCTTCCTCACTGACCTTGGTGTCTGCATTAATGTTATTCTCACATTTTCTCATGCTTCTCTGGCAGCAATTATGGCTGCCCAGTAACTATTTTTTTTTTTTTCTTCTTGAATATGTTATCACAGAGGCATTACCACCATTTCTGATTGGCCCAGTCTTGGCCAGGAAAATGTCCATTTTGGAGCTGCCTGTTATTTTCTTCTGGAGGAAGCTTCTAGTAACTTGTCTCAGAAGACATTCATCCTGCTGTGAAAAACCCGGCCACACAATGTACCCTGGTTATGAGCACAGACATCTTTCACTATGTCAAGTTGCTTGACGTACATCCAACCTGACCTTGAAAACTATCAATGATGAAGCATCTGCAGCTTATCTGGCATACCTCTTCCAGTGTCTCATCACCGTAAGAAATCATAAGAAATTTCTTTCTCATTCCCAGTCTATAGTTATTATGCCTCTTCAATTTATAGCCATTGTTCCATCACTCCTGTCACTCATTATATGCTACAGTAAAAAAATCTCTCTTATAAGACCCCCTTTAAGTATTGAAAGGTCACAATAAGACCCTATGTTATAGGGCTAGGGTGTTTTCATGAAATTTAGTAAGCTGGTTCAGAATGAAAATAGATTGGGGAAAGAATAGTGTTGGGTAAGACTTTGAAGGCATTAAAAAAATCTGAAAAAAAACAAGTAATAGTCTCTATTGTTTACAGAGGAGGCTCCCATTTCCTTCAGCATCACTCCACCTGCAAGATATTCACAGGATTCCAAACAATGATGTTAAGCTATTTCTGCTCATAGGCTTTGATAACATTATATACATGCTCTGCCTTAGCAGATGGTGTTTAATTCTAATCTTCTATTCTGTGGAAATAATACTGCACAAGTAAAGATTTGCCTTAAGGTTGTGCCTGCAACATTTCATTGGCTCACCTCTCAGCCATTCACTGTATTTTAAAAAGTGACAGAAAATAGTTTCAGGCAATCTTTCTCCTGATATATGTACCAGATGCCTGGACAAGAATAGACAAGCCTGCAGGATCATTGTTTTGATGCTCAGTATTTGACAATATTCTAAAATCTTAGTGTTGGAAACTTATCCTACCACTTTATAGCAGCAAGGGCATGAAGAAAACATAAACTGATTGATGCAGTGATTGAAGAGTATTCAAATTCTGTACAGAAAAATGATGATTAAAACTGGACCCTGACAGATTTTAAATGAAATAGCGATTTTACTAGAATTTTCAATATATATATAAGAGATAGCACTCACATTGGTTTTTTTTCCTCTTGAAATGTGACTTAGTATTGTTAAGACAGCTACCTAATAGGGAGAATTTCACTATACATCCCCTGTGGGACAGATAATTTTGAATGGAAGAAAGAAATCAGAATGGCTTCTCCTTGGGTCTTTTAATTTTTCCTTGGCTTCAGAATACAAGTGGAGAGTTTCAGGTATAGCACAGGTTTTTCTTTCCCTATGCTCTACCTTTTCTACCTCCAACTGCACACAACCAATTTATTTCCCTAAAAATGCATTTTTAGAGTAATAAAACTTATTTCATATTCAAATATGTTTTTCCTTGGTTTTGTTTACTCTTTTAAGTATGGACAAATAGGCCAGATAATGCTTCTGCCCTTCTGTTTAAAAAGTATTATTATATCTTTCTGAACAGTGTATTGGCGCAAACGTCTTTGTGCTGAAATTGGAAGCTTGAAGGCAAAATACTGTTTGAGAAGAAGTGATGAGACACTTTAACAATTACTTCCAAATACGCAAAATAGATCTCCTTTGTGTATAGGAAATAATTTTTAAAGGTTTTATTGGTCTGAGTACATTTAGTCTTTGTATACTTTTTGTTCCCCTTGTCTGGACATACATTTAACTCTGGACATACATTACATTTAATCATAATACTCATGATTTATTATATGTCTATGATTTCTGAAAAATTCCATAGCAAGGCCTTATATTCTGTTGATATCTTCTGTGATTTGATATACTTGATCTATGAGGAAAATGTCTCAAAAACATCAGATCATGACAGACTCATGTTTAGGTATAACTCAAAGAACATGTTTTAAAATATATAAAGTTCAGTGGTTTATTTTAAGGATATGTTCTTGTAAAAACATAGGCTTTATGGGTTTTTTAGATGGGTGTTTTGTCATAGATAGTTCATGGGTGATTAAATTGACAGTTATGAAGAATGTAAGCATGAAAGCAAATAAGACTAGAATATTTATGGCCACTGAAGTGAAGAAAAATCTCTGTCATAACCAAGATGTTTTCCTTCAGTTTCCTCCAATCAAGAAAGAGGGGCATAGGATCTAATAATAACCTAAATGATCCACTGACAGTTTTACCAGCTAGGAGGTCCTGAACATAGTGTGTAGATAAGGTCAATGAATTCAGTATTGCACAGATGACTGGACTCCCAATAAATCTGATGATTACTCACCTGCACCTACAGAATAAAAATTATTTGCAGAGTATGCTTTGAATGTGTAAGTCAGCATACACTGGCTGTTGGTTTTCAGAATGATGCAGTCTGAGCCAGAAGGGTCCACACTTTAACTTGAAAATAAGTAGGTTTCTTTCACCTTCAGTTCTGCAGGGAAAAAATGTCTATAATTAATCTTTGTAAAAACAGTTAAATATTATTGTATTCAAGAGATCTTTAATGAAAGTAAACTATTAATGGAGGGGAAGATTGCTATGTCCTAGTTTTGACAAAGTGTTATTTGCGATTTACATAAAATTCACTTATTTCTTGAATACTTATGATACTGTGTCTTACATGGGACTTAGATTGGCAAATACATATCTTCACATAGTAACATCTGGTTATCTTTAAAGTTGTATTAAATAAAATCCAGAATATAATAATAATTAGGAAAGCAACATATGAAGTAGGACTGTAGAGTCCTAATGTAGGTTTCTATATTCTTGTTTACTTCCAAGGTTATTGTGCAGCATCTTTTTTTAGTCAGTGGACTCCACCATCTAAATATGGATGGTTATTTTTGATACTTTATGGTTTCTGCAACATTAGCACAAGACTGGCAGACATTACAAAGGACCTGTGGGAGAGTTGTTTTCTTCTAGAGTGGCAGATGGAGGACAGAGGAATACTTAAGCTCATAAAATAGCATCAGACATCTTTGTCCAAACAATTTATTTTTCTAGCAGTCAAGAGAGTCAAGAGACATTAGACAGTTGGTCTGCAGCTGTCTGTAACCACAGTGTTTCTTAAGGGATATATGCTTTCTGGTACCTTTATCCATAGTCAAAATGAAAAAAAAAAAAGATCTTCTCAGCTGTATTAATAATAATAATAAATTCCAATTATTCAATTTGGCTTTCTGAAAAGGCAGGTGTTTCCTGTTGCATATGTAGTAACTCATTATAAAAAGCATATAGCTGGGAAAAATAACCAACTTTATTTTAAAGTTTCCATGATAGAAGATAATTTAAAATCACTGCAAATTACTTTGATGGGTAGTTACTGTCACTCTCAGAAAGTCCATTTGGTCTTCCAGTTATTCTAACTTCCATTACTATTCCGTGTTTTTCTGTTATACTACATAACCATCTAATTCAAATTCTTATTCCTTGTGTGCTCATAATCTGTCATTTATTCAGACATATAATCTTGCTCAGAATAAACTAGATCTATGCAGAGTTGAATTGCTCATGATAAGGTACACTTGTCGGGCGATAAGGTACACTTGTCGGGCTTTGGTGGGGGTTCTTTGTGTTTTTTTCGTTTTTTTATTTTTTTATTTGTTTGGTTTCTTTTTGGGGAGTTGGATTTTTCTGTTTTGTGATTTTGTTTCTTGTTTGTTCATTTAATTTTTTTTTTTAAATATCTCAGTATTCTTGCAATGGTTCCCTTAAAATCCTAAAAAAAAATTCATTTGAAGTATTTGAAGCAGAACTGGACAGACCATTCAAAAACAGTCACTACAATAATAGTTGTTGAAGTAATAGGAACTTTTTATTTAATATGTCTGTGATATTATCCTTTAACTTATCAGGTTCTGGATGATCCCTATAAAAATACTCAGATTAGTGACTTTTCTCTCTCTCTCTTTTTTTTTTTTTTTTTTCCCCCCCTCTAGCTATTTCAGTTCTGCTTTTGGTTTCTGTGGAATTTCCACAGATAGAATCAGAGTCTGTGCTTACAGGAAAAAAAAATAATATTGTAACATTCACAATCTGCAACAGAAGATCTAAATTAGAAGCTCTGACAGTTTCTTGCTTAAAGGAATAGTTTTCATTCAGATCTGTGAATGAGCTTAAGTTTTAGAAAATGTGTGCCTTCCTTCCATAGAATCACTCAACATAATAGCAATTAAATATATGCCTAAATATGTTGAAATGTCATCACACAATGACATAGAATAATTTCTTTATTAGAGGTAGACAAACATTTTGTATGTTTTCCATAATATATTGATTGTTTTTTTAGTGGGATGCTATATCTTTTCATACTCATCAGCTCTGACCTACTTTTCATAAAGAGAGCATCTTCATAGATGGTTACCACAGTAAAATAACAGAATTTATCATGGAAGATCAATTTTAAACTTCAATCTGACATGTTAGGACACCGCAGCAAGGAACATCGAAGAGAATGCTCCAGGAAGTTATTTATCTAGAGGTACAGAGAATTCACTGCTAATGGTAATGACTATATCTAACAGTGAATTTTTACTCACAGTGCAGAAGCTACCGACTGGAATTTTCCTTACTATGTACAACTGGTGCCTACTCAATATCTTTTAAATTTATTTTCCTCTCCCCTTCCTTTGAGTGTACTAATGTTACCCTCTCTGACATTCACATTGTGAAAGCTGAGTCAAATATTTAAAACATTTATTCCAGAAGGTAATATAGGAGAGCCTTGCAGATAGATTCTCATATTTGTTGCTTTCTATTGTGTTTGGATCTCATAACTAGAGAGATTGCATGGGTAATATTTAAGCAATAGAGTGTATCTGATATTTTAAGCCATACGAGTGCTATCACTATTTCTGCTTATCAAGGAAAAGCAGAAATAACATATAAAAAGTTAGTTTTAGGTTTTGTTGTGTTTTGTGTTCCATATATATGTCCTGACCAAGGCTGCACATCTATTTGTGTATCACATCCCTAAACATAACATATGTGTGTAGCAGAGAATACAAAGACTCAGTAGGTAGTGCACAGGGTTTCAGAAAGCAGGACTCCAAAAAACTGAAGCCAAACCTATTAATAGTCCTATAAAAGATGAAAATTTTACCTCATATGCCTGAAAAATAGATTAATTAAGAGGCTAGTATTTACTTTGATTATCAAGGCCATTTATTTTGGACAACAAAGAAATGCTAAGGCTTATAAATATCTTTTACCTATATTTAGGCATATTTGTGTGGTGTTCACACATTGGGTAGCATTACTGCTTCATTTAATCATACAATCATAGAATGGTTTGGGAAGGGACCTTAAAGATCACCTACTTCTAAACCCCCTTCCATGGGCAGGGATGCCACCCACTAGACCGGGGTATTTAAAGCCCTGTCCAACTTGAACACTTAAAGGGCTTTCTGCAAAAACCACTTCTCTGCAAAACCTGTTCTAGTGTCTCATCACTCTCAAAAGCAAAGAATTTCTTTCTAACATCTAATCTAAACCTACTCTCTTTCAGTTTAAAGACATTCCCCCTTGTCCTATCACTACATGCCCTTGTAAAAAGTCCCTCTTTGGCTTTCCTGTAGCCCCCTTTAGGTATTTAGGCTGTTAGAAAGTCTCCCTGGAGCCTTCTCTTGGGTAGTCTGAACCCGAGCTGGATGAAGAATTCCAGGTGAGGGGTCATGACAGATCATCTGAGATCCCTCTCCAGGCTCTGAGCATCTCTTGCTGGCCCTACCATCAAACTGATAGGAATGGGATGGATTTGGGCTTACATACCCTGGGAACTTTAATTTATATCCAACTTGTTCAGTTTATCAAGCCTATGACTGAAGATGCTTTTCTGTCAGATGGGCTCCATAAGCCCCCAATAGACCAGCTTTCTCAAAGCAAGTCCCATGTTCTAAGAAGTTGAATCTCTGGCTGTAACCATTTGATTCGATTAACCAGATTCAACTTGCCCTTTCAAACCCCTTTCCTTTGACTGGGGGGATTGATAAAAAACTACCTGCCCTCTGGCATCCTTTACTCTTTAATCTTCCCTGGACTCTTTAATCTTTCTTGATACTCCTCAACCTGCCCCTGGCTGTATCACTGGTGCGGCTGTGTAAAACAACAGCAGATAACAGTCAGTGAACTGTCCAAGGCTTGATAGTCTTTTGGTGACATCCCTGATACAAAACCCTGGTATCAGCACATCAGCTCAGCTAATGCTTCTCAGAAGAAAATCACCTACTACTGCTACTCTTTACCTTTTCTTAGTTTTGTTGATTGTTAAACGAGGAGCAGTTGGGGCTGCCTTCCTCAGCTCCAGTGTGTCTCCTGATGTAACAGGTCTTTTCTTATCAGTCTGCAGAGCAGACAAGCAGGGTGATGCAGGTTTTGGGGAATTCTCTTTCTCTTGAAGATCCTTTCCATTGCAAGCTTCCATTCTTCTGCATACCTTTTACCTACTTATAACCTAAACCTTATCAAAGAGAAAATGTATGTGTCAGTCATTTTCTTCTGAGGGAATACAATGAAGACAAGCAAATGACAAACTATTAATAGGTCATAACAAGTGACAATCTACTAATGATAGCACAATCACAAAAATCTTTCTATCTTGTTTTTCTTGACTGCTCTGCAGAATCAAAAGTAGTGGAAAAAGACTTCTCATTCAGATGCTATCTATATTTCTAATAATTTTCATTTTCAACTGAACATAGAAATTACTTTGTCTTGAAGTAATAGTTTTAGGTCTGTACCATAATTTTGAACACAATAAGATTTTTCAGACAGAAGCAAAGAAGCAGACTGATTTGAGAATAGAGCAAATGTAACATGAAATTTTGGTCCTTTCTAAGGAAAAACAATAAATAATGAGACACAATGAGGTTTCTCAAGATTTTGCTAGTTTTTTAAGTGGTATAAAATTGTCTTTCAGATTCCAAGTATGAAGATTTATGAATCCTTCACCAGATATGAGACGAAACTGCTGAAATATGCAAACATTCAAGAGCTGTTGTAACAATATAGTGTAGTTTTGCTAATTAGAATAGGCAATGCTAGTGGAAATTTGCTATACTGGCTGGCAAATGTGAATCATTTTGTTCAACTTATTTCAGAAGGTGACATTTTCCCCTAGGTTATTGACCTACACAATAATTCTAGCTGTCATCATTTATAGATTTTTTACAATTATAGTAAAAGTATCTACATTTATAAAGAAAAAAGCTATAATAATTTTGTTCAAAATATGTGGAAGCTATTAATATAGTTCATGACTTTATGGGATTTTTTAGTATGCATTGAATTTAATTAAAACATGACTATTAACTAAAAGAAATAAACATGTATATGAGTTTGGGCACAGGTCCTTGTCAGTAAGCAATTTTTCAATTACAACTGATAAACAAAGCATAAAGAATACCTAATGACAATGAAGATGATGGCACTACTAATAAAAAGTACAAATACTTCATAATAAATGAAGAAGTCTGTTAGATGTTTTCTCAGAGAATTGTTGTTCAAATAAATATGGAGGAAGTGACTACCATGCACATTTTCAGAAAGAAAAATTCAATATTTTCCTTCTGCAAGTGTAGAAGATAAGTTACAAGTGTGATACCTTGCTTATATTTGAATATTAAAACAAATTAAAATAGTATAAGCATACACATATATACAAAAATATTTTGAGCATTTAGAGATAAGATAGTGTTTTTCAATAATTTTAAGGGTATCCAATTTAGTTGGGAAGATGTGCCTTATTCTTGATGTATATGTGAAAAGAAGCTTAATTAATTTGTCCGCATGTAGCATGATTTAATGAGACTCAGGGTGTCTAGACATGGATTTGGCAGGTGTTATACAGTACCTATGGAAGACCTACATCATTCTGAAACTGCAAAAATCCAGACCTGACATCGTAGGGAATCCCAAACTATGCCAGATGCCTATGCGGGAGAAATGTATACAAGCTCATGGGTTGGAGTTTCACTATTCATTGTAGAAATATAAGTGTAGGGCTTGTTTGAGTGTTGGTAACTATACATGGGCTATGTGTGATATCCTTTATCAAAGTGAGATTTGGAGATCTGCTCAGTTGCTTGTCTGGCTTTAGGAAAACTATGGATTTCCCAAAGGGTCCATAGTAAATCTAGTCCTTTGTGCATGTTTCAGATGTCACACGGTATCTCAGATACCATTAGATGTATATATTTAGGTAAACAGAATGAGCTCTTGGTCAACACTGCCAGTGGTATTTGGAATATTATTCAGCTCTCTGAGTGTAGGATACAGTTGCTTCAACATAGGGTCTAAATACTCTTTTAATTATACCACCAAGCTACAGGTAGCCCTTTCAAACATTCACCAGAGCTGCAATGCATGACATAAGACCTGGCAGACAACTGCTTCCTTCTGGAGAGGTATCTGGAATGTAAGTCTGACACTAAATATTAAAATTTAGTATGACTGATCTGACCTCCAATTGTGAAACATATTTAATTAATTTATGTGTTGACCATTTATTGACATTAACAGTGGACTTCAGATGCAGATGTCTCATAGCATTTTTGAAGCATCAGGATACCCTGCCTGATCACTCTCTTCCTCCTTAGATGAGCACAGATCTACCAGTCCTATGTGAATATCACAAATATATCAAGTAACTTGAAATGAACATTTCTTCTCCATGCATGCTAATGGGGGTGAGAGTTTACCAGGGAGAGGCTGCATGACACTTATGACTGCCTCAGCCAAGTGAAAGAGGGTCATACTGACATGTTATGGTTCTGTTCTGCCATTGTGCAAGACCCAACAACTTTTTGCAAACAAAACTCTCAATACCTCTCCTTTACATATGAAATGGCTGCCCCCAGATGTTTATGATGACAGTAACAGGCTATTTGACTACTATCTCAGTTCCACTTCTCCCAAAAGTATTGCTATAAGTTTACAACCACACTTTGCAGACAAACTGTTGGGCTTGCTCCTCTCCTCTCCTCAGCAGGGATGCACAGATTGAAGACTTGTGCCTTCATCTGTGTGGGACAATACTTCAGTGAAATTAATCTTAAGTGATGGCAAAATAAAGCTTAATGAATTACCAATTGGTTGTTCTCTTTTTTTTTTTTCTTTCTTTTAATATAGTACTAATGCCCTAAGTGCATTTATCTGTAGCGATTCTGAAATTGTGTTTCTGTTGCTTCAGTAAACTGCACTATTCATAAAACTGTGATGGTGAAAGACCTTATTGAATGCAATCAGACTTGGAGTGCCAAAGTGCTTATATTCGGAAATTAAAGTCAGACGCACCCCACCCCTCTAATCTCTGAGGACCATCTGGAACAAAATGGAGTGTGTTTTCTGCCAAATTTCTATACTGTTGATGCAACACAGAGTTGTCATAAGCTCTGATTGTATTAACATAAAAATATTACTGTATTTTGTAAATTTTACCAAAGTCGTTTGCCACAATTTTTAAGTTTCAAATTCAAGCCTTTGATCCCAATCTTAAAGTGATCTCCAAGAAAAAGTTCAGATTTTATCACAATTAATGAAAGCAAATTCAGTTTTTTAAGATATGAAGCTTTTCAGAATATGCTTATTGCTATAGAATAGCATAATTTTATTGAAATATATAAATTATTTTCTTTAATTAATAGAAAACCCAACCAAACACTAAATTGTTCTCTTGTGTGCTTTGAGAAGGTTTATGATTTTACAGAGAAAACAGTAATAACACAAAAGAAATTAGAAAAACAAAACATCACTTATTCAGCTTTCTTAGAATACAGGTGTAGAACCAGGTCTAGAGACGCTAGTCTTGTGGTTTTCTTTCCTTAATTATTTTTAGTAAATTTTAAGACATCTTTAATAGTTCATGTTCTGTAGAACTCAAAATAATGGGCTAAATATGAATACTTGCTCTAGCTGTGTAAACATTTTCTGTGAGAAAATACCAAATATCTTTTTTTTTTCCTTTTTTTACACAACTTCTGTATACACTGAAGAACAGTCTTGCAATAAAATCATAATTGAGGCATAACAAGTTACTTCATTGTGCATATCTTACATATCCTTCAACAATTTCTTTAGATATTTGACAGTTTACTCTTTGTGAAGAACATCATTGGTAGTTTTTTCTTGTTTGATTTTAACACTAAACACTAATATTTTTAGCAGATAGCTTAGCACAGAAAAGTACTATGGCAGTAAAAGGCCCATTTAAAGCATAATAATGACTGGCTGGTATATCCACTGAAATAATCTGTGACAATTAAGCATTGAATGAGGACATTTTTGTGGAATCTCTGATATGAACAATAATACATCTGGCAATATTTTTGTCAGTGGCATAGAAGCAAATATAAAATCATTGCTGACAAAATATGCAGATAGCACTAAGACCAACACAGTAAAAAACAATGAACCGTACAGAGCAGTCACACAGAATGAACTGGGTCACTGCTTAAACTGAGTTCACTAAAACAAAACATGATTTCCAGCTCACAAACACAAGTCTGTCTAGAAGCCAGAAACACAGGTCATTTTTACCATACAGGGTAGAGTATCACAGAATGATAGAATATTCTGAGTTGGAAGGAACCCACATGGACCATTGAGTCCAACTCTTAAGTAAATGGCTGCTACACCCCAGTCCAACTTTACCAGATGTACATCTTAATTTCAGGCTTCAAGAGATTTTGTTTACACAAACCCTTGTAAAGCCCTTGGTTCTTTGGTACCTTGAGTTAACATCCAGAGAAAGACTACACATTCTTCTCTAAGATTTCTTTTAATTTGGAGAGAATATAGGCGTTTTGGCAAAAAGGGTTTTACAAAGATAACATTCAACTTCACAAAAGCATTACAACAAATCACCAGGATTAGCAAAATTGCTGTAGAGAACCTTTGCTACACTTAGCAAACACAAACTCCATGCAACTTTGAGGCAGTCAAGGGGAGCGCTCTCCCTCGTTCCCCCTCTTACATGTGGTCCCTGAAATGTCCCAGGAAGGAGATACACAGAGACCACCGGAGAGGAGAAGCAGAGAGAGTGTTTATTCACATGGTCAGGGGTATTTAAGGATTTTACAACCAATGGGGAAAGGGTTAACTAAGGGCCAATGGGGGGATTTCACATAGCCTTGCAAGGACGAATTCTTGCATACTAAGTTAGGGAGATAAGGATTCTCTCAAGGAGTTTTGAGAAGAAGAAAGGTGATTCAGGAAAAAAAGACAGGGAATCCATTTTACAATACAGTGAAAACTTATACTGTAAGTCCACTGCCACACAACTTAAATTAGGCACTGAGAATTTACAGAAAATAAGTGTTTAAGTTACTTGCAAGAGGAAAAAAAAGAAGAAAGGAAGAGAGATTAAGAAAAGAAAAAGTAAAGATAGAAAAAGAGAGGAGAAAGAACGTAGTTACCACTCAGAAAGTCACATGTTGACAACTTTGAAGAGAACAGGCCAGAGCCCACAATGCCTCGTACTGACTCCTTACTTGGAGGTAAATGTGGTGTCATGGTGTAGGGACAGATGTGCTTTGGGAAGAATTTGTAATGGGAAGCTAGAACTCATTTTCACTTAGGAAGCCCTTCCCGCCTGCAAAGTGCCTCTCTCAAGAAGGTTTGATAGTTTTATTTCCTTTCCCTTCCACATTCCAGAGAAAGTTACAGAGGGCTGTGAGCAAGCGCTCTCTCTCTCTGATATGCAGGACAGATAAGTTCATGCAGGACAGGTAAGTTTGCAGACATGTAGAAGGCCTCCTCTGCTGGAGAGGGTGGGGGAGGACAGAGAGAAGATAAAAAGCCCTGGAAGACCATGAGAACTGCCTTTCCCTGAAGTCTGGTGCTGTCTTGCAGCACTGTGAGGTTTTGTAAGTTTTCAGCAACCTTCCCTCCAAAATAAAACTTTATGAATTCTTTCCCACTGCTTTGGTGTTTTTTGGGGGAATATCTGCGGATACATGGTATACAAATGAGATACTAATACAATGGAGCATGAAATTTTTGTTGCTTTAGTCCATGTGCCTTAGATAAACACGTCAATATCTTATAAAACAAGCTACTAGAAATTTCATCTATAACATTCAAGAAAATTTACAGAAGATTAGATAAGATGATGTGATTACTGTTAAGAAAGTAGTCTTCTGAGCAGGCACTGAATGTACAGAACTGTTTAGTTTATCATTGAGCAAAATAGATGTTTTCCTCATTTATTAGTCTCTTGGAAGAAAATGCTAAATTCTCACAACTTCTTTATTATTCCAAAGCATGACAAGAATTGGTTTTTGGCTTCTGGATCTGAACAAAGTAAAATATTGGACAGCTAATTACTGTCAGAGGTGTTAGTATAGATGATTTTGTCATAATTAGTTACCGGGGTTCAGTAAAGGGCAACAGTGTGAGTGCAATTGTTTGACAGAGAGTCAGAAAAAATATTATAATAATCATATCTTATCTAAAATAATATATTGACCCCATTATTTTAATTACTTTGACAGAGTATACATCTTTATATTTCCAAACTTCTTTAGAAATGCTGTTGAAATCAATGAGACTAAATAAGATAAATACACATTTGGAAAGGGGAAAAGTAAAAAAGTAGACATGGAGTGAGAATAAATATAATTTTATGAAGGATTTTGAGTCTAGAGATTTTTTTTTAAAGGGTCTTTTTCAATTTAAAAGAAAATTTATAAGCAAATTTCTCACAGAAAAGGGTTCAAGATACGTATTTCATATAGGAGCATCTTGGTTTTAATTGTACTAATTACAGGTTAGTTTAAACAAGAACAAGAATTCAGACAAATAATTTAAGAGAAAGTGTCAAAATGACACTTTGATATCTTCAAATAATTCTTGTAAAATTAATACATTTTTAAAGCAATTGAATTTCTACTAAAAATATTTTTATTTTCCTTCACCGCAGTGTTACTGTTTATAAGAAGTAATTGACACAATTAAAAAACCAAGCCTATCAGTTTTGCAGCTACAGAACAGTAATGACTTGTGCTACTTAAAATTCACTATGAATAACTAATGTAGCCTGAATTTTTCATTCTTATTCATACATGAACATGCAGTGACATCTGACTTTTGAAAGAACATTGAATAATAATTTAAATATGAAAAGTAACACAACAGGTTACCACTGACTATTGTACTGCAGGTTAACACAGGTTGACCACTGACTGCAGGATTCTTTCAGCTGAGCACTGCAGAACATCTAATCATGCCTTCATGGCATCTCTAAGAAGGTAAATATTATCACATATTTTCTTTTTATAGAAAAACTGACTTCTGAACTAGTAAAAATTGGTGCATGCAAAGCTGTTCAGGCGTGCACTGCTGAATTCATATACAAGAAATAATGGAGAAAGACTGAATGTTTATTTTAAAAAGGTGTACAATCTTCATAACAATTTTAAGCCGGTTAGGACTTGAAGATACGAAAGGAAAAGAAGATCTTATTTAAAAGATATTCTTTTTCACCATCAGTCTAAGGTTCAGGTTCACTTTAAAACATTAGAAAAGAGAGATTTAATTGCAAGAAAAAATATCTATTCAGTATTAGCTCTATCTGCACTCTAACGAAACGCTTGTGATAGAACAGAAGTTATATGTCAATGAGAGCAGAATAAGACCAGAAAGTAAGAAATATTAATGGTTTCAGTTTCATTCTAGTCAATAGCATAATTTATTTTGAACTGTCTTGTTAGAAACACACAGTAATGTTAGTAGCTGGATTGGTATTTGAATCTTCAGGTTCAATTTAAAACAGACATCAAAAAATATCTGCTTACTAGCAGCTATGTGAAAAACATTGAGGCTCATTATTTGCTTTTGAAATCAAACATTCTATGAGATAAATGCAGAGCAAAGTATATTTCAAGGGCTTGTTAAGTGCACACAGCTTACCAATCAGTTCAAACATCAGCTTTGATATCAAGATTCTTTTGAACTACACTTACAATTTCTTCACAGAGGAAAAAAGTCGTCTGAATAAAATGAATGTAAATAAATATGAATTAGTTCTTTTTTTTAAAAAAAAACCTCATTTGGGGAAATGTCATCACAGTTTGCCTGCTTTAGTATTTTCAGCATGAGTATAATTTTTGCAAATATGTTCTTTGGAAGTGTACAAGTTTTTACAAGATATCAGATCAGGTTCATGGGTAAATGAGATTTCATAACTCTAATGGTATAACATGCAGTGATGAGAAAAGGGTGGAGGGAAAGTTAGTCAAATCTTTAGGGTGTTCTGTCTATTATGAAAGAGAAAATGCAATACATACTTTAACTGAAATCACATGGAATCACATTGTCACACTTTTTATCTCTTTTGTTGTTAAAGTCCTCAGCCTGTGTTTTGCACATACTTTTTTCAAGCATTGTGCAAGATGAGATAGCAAAATAAAGTGCAGCTTAGTCTTGGACCTGGAAATTTCAAGAGATAGGGATAAACTGGTGACTCCATCAATACCTAGTCAGTTCTGTTGTATCATTACGCATTAGACTCGAATCTGTGTCCTTGATGTTAGAAACAATGTTCCTCACTTTGTGACCATGTACTGCTGAGGAATGAAAAATACATGGCGAGAAATAAGTAAAATATTCATCAGGATCCCAGCCTCGTCATTTTTACTCCTTTAACTGTGAATGAGCTTAGAATGATTAATGTTTTCATGACTGACATCTTAACCATAATGTGTTCTTTTTTTACCTCTATGGTCATCCCTTACTTAATGGCAAAACATTAATTAGTCACCTAGCTTGACCTGAAGCTAGATCTGGCAACAAACATTAAATCTTTCAGTGACAGTCAGGATTTTGTAATCACTTCTTCCTGTGTTTGTCCATTGATGCCTAGCAATATCTAGACTTAAATTGTGAAATTTGTCCATTTTTGTTGCAATGTTTGTCCAGTGAATGTCATAATGGTCCCTGAAAATTTCTTGTGGTTACCAAGAAGTCTGCTTCTTCCATCTCCATAGTGAATCTGCATTTAACAGTCCATGCTTCACTGGCAGAAGGGAACAGAGAGGGAGCCACAGGGTACCTTGAATAGCTTCTCATTCATGTCAAACATAGGGCAAGAATTCTGAGACACAAAGAATTAGAAAATGGTTGTGTTTCTCTAACTTTGTTTTATTAATTTCCATATTTGAGATACAAAATATTTTTACTAATGGCTGATTTCAATAAGTGTCTGGCCATGACTAAGAAGGCTTAGAGTTTTAACCTTAGAACACTTCTGTAAATAATCACTAATGTTACCTTTATTAGAGAATCTCTAAAAGTGTTTTTGTAAAAGTAAAGTGAAGTCCAACTGCATTCACTCACAGGTGGCGTGAATTCAACATCCAGCTGTGTGAGTGGTTTTCTTCTGAGCTTTTGAAAGATTATTTTTCCTTCCTGAGAAAGAATTATCTTCACATAATAAATGTTTGGAATGTAGAGGAAAAAATAATGATGCATGAGTTAGACATATACTGCATACATAGCCAGAAAGTGAAATAACTGGAAAGAAGTGTCAGTCCTCTGTATAGCTGAACAAGCCTTGACCTCAGAAGTGAGGTCAACCCTAATGCCAAAGATCTTCCATTCTCTATATTTTTCCCTGTGAATTCATAATTTTCATGCCTCTTTTATAACCTTTAAATGTCTCCTGCTCTAGAAAACTATTCTTACTAGCAAACGCTGGCTAAAACTACTGCTATTCCCATTATCAAATGAAATGTTAATATCTGTCATGCTTTTTGAAGCCACATGATGTTTTATCAAAGAACTAAAATAGCTCAACAGAGTCAAAGTTTCTTACTTCAAGAAACTGTCCTGCTTTTGTATCTGTCCTCTTAGGCTGAGTTATCTGCCTTCCTCATTATTTCCTCTACATTAAGAGTAAAATATCGTGCAAATCCTATGTCTCAGAAGTTCATATGAATACTAACAGAAGTCTTATATCTGCATCTCCTCTGCCCTTCTCTGTATATGTTTGGTTGTAACTGAATAAGGATATGGAAGTTGATGTGAGTCACTATGCATATATCATTACTTTGAAGACATAATACACAGATATAAATGCTTCTGTGAGCTGTAAACTCTAAGTTGCAGATCCTAGAATCAATCTTATAGTATTAATCTATATTAACATTTTTATACTTGATGAAACTTTTGAAAGACTTTGTTCTACTGCACTTTAAACTAATTTCTGACTGAATGGGAACAACTTCCATTTATAGGACATAGTACCTTATATCAGCAAGACATCTCAAGGTGCTTTAAAAAAGATGTACAATAATTAATAACACAGCTTGCAGTGCCAAGCTAATGATGGGAAGCAAAGAGAAAAACAAGTCAGTTTTCAGTTTTGATTTAAAGCACTCTGACATTCATGGCATGTCTTGGCAGAGAGTATTAAAGCAAGGCTTTTAAATATCTGAAACAGCAGCATCCTAATACAGCATATGGAGAGATATTAGCAGAACAGGTACTGCACCTTGATATGACCTATTAGTAAAATGTGTAAGTTTTGGAAGAAAATTACATGGGAGGGTTTTGTGTTTGGTGGTGTGTGTTTTTTTTGTTTTGTTTTGTTTGGTCTGTTGGTTGAGGTTTTGTTTGTTTGGGTTTTTTGTTTGTTAGTTTGGGGTTTTTTCCCCTATTTGAACTTGTGTGATTCTAAAAAGAGGATCATTGAATCAAGATTGTTTGGAAATTGGCAAGATACAATTTTTTCACATTTGTTAATGACAAGACTGGATTTATATGCTACAGATCTCCAGTCAGAATCCAGTAAACATTTTTTTTAGATTGTACAAGCATGAAGGATGTGTTTATCTGTGTATGGTATAACTGCATCAGGAATAGGAATTCTAAAGAACTCTAAAGAATCATGTCTACTTTCTATATTGTATATTCCTGTCTTCTCAATATATGGAATATTTTAGAATACTTCATAGACACTTATCTCTTTTCTTTTGCACAAAGTGTTTCTGATGCAAATCATTGAGAAATATCCATACAATACAAATTTCTGTAACCGCAATCTAGATGAGTAACTGTCTAGAGATGTCAGTCTCTTCCTATTAACTATATTTACTGTATGCAAATACATCATATTTATAAGGTACATAAATTTATAACAATTGATATGATAGCACAAGTGAAAGATCTGTCTACTACATCTAATCCAATGCGCTATTCCCAATAGTGTCTAATAACAAACATTCAGATAAATATTATAATGAATGATATATATTTGATACCCCATCTCAGCTTTTGAAGATAGTGATTCCTAAAGGAAGGGAACATCTCAGTCATAAAATTTGATAACTATTTGTATATATATAAATAATAACTAGAAAACCACACTGGTTTTTAAACCACACATTTTAAATCAATTCATGTTTTTGGCATTCACATATTTTGGCAATGCGTTAACTAATTTAATTACAACTGGAGCGGAAAAAGCCCACTAGTTTGATTTGCTTTCATTCTGTCAAATTAACACTAATGCAATCTTTTTAAGCCACGATAAGTTGTAAATGACTATTCCTTATTTATTCATAAATACATAATTCATAATTTTATGATCTTTCTAATGCGTTTCACCACACCCATCAGTTCCTCAGGCAGCAGACATTTGATACATTAATTTATTCTTTTCCATTTCTATAACATTTTTCATTTTTTAATATCTTCTGTGAATTGAGTAAGACCAGAATACATTTGATTTTCAAGATGCAAGTCTAACATGGAAGTATGGAGTGGAAAGCCGATCTTTTTATAAGAATTTATAATACTGTGGCAGATTGATCCCACCTGAAAACTAAACACTCACTAAGTCACCCATTCCCCCTCAGTGGGTTAGCGGAGACAATCAAAAGGACTAAAGTGAGGCAGACTTATGGGTCAAGGCAAAGACATGTAAATAAAAACATGTAAATAAAAACTTCAAGCAAAGACAAATTAAGAATTCATTCCCCATGTTCTGTTGGCATGTAGGTGTCCACCAACTTCCTGGGAAGCAGGGGCTTAGCACATATAATTTTTACTCGAGAAGACAAATAATATAACCATAAGCTACACCTGTCCTCTACTTTTCCTTGATCATGTCATATGGTGTTATGGAATATGTTTTTGGTCAGCTGGCATCGGCTGCCCTGGCTTTGTCCTTTTCCAATTTCTTGATCACCTCCCAGCCTATTCATGGGGAAAAAATTTCAAACTATGTATATTACTATAGTTGCTCTTCAGTTCTGCTTTGCATGTAAAATACTGAATTACTTTCATCACTTAGTCTTTCAAACTTCTGTGGTTCTACAAAAATCTATAGTTACATTTCAGTTTTCATTACTCTAACTGCGCCAATAAATTCTTGTTGTCTTGGTTTTTGCTCCCTTTTCCATAAACTTTATAAACATGTTGACAGCTTCATACTACTTTTTTGGAGAATTTCACTGTACTTTATCTTTGCTATAAGAAGTGTCATTTTTTTCTCATTTATTTCTACCTTTCAAATATTTTTACTTATTGAAAGACATTTTCCCTTATTCAGTGACTGTCAATTTAATTAACTTGGTAACAAGACAACTAGTTTTTATTGTTTACTTTTTTTTTCCTCACAGATCCCCACATGCTATGGCTATATCTGCACTTACATATTGTCTGCAGCATCTTGTGGGGTTCCATATAATTTTGAACTACACTACTGCTTTTAGAAAGCTTGCTCACCTTGAAAGCTTGTTCATCTCCATATGAAGCAGCTAGGAGGAGAGCACACAGAGATTCTTGGTACTGTGGTCTTTCTCCAGTACTAAATGTAATTGTGACCCTGCCATTTAGAATCTGACCTGAAAATCCTACTGGAGTTGACCCTGTACAATCAGGGAAGTTATATAAGTTGATCTCCAAATATCCCTTCTAATCTCAGACTTTACGTGACTCTGTGATATTATGCATAAGATTCTAGAAAGCTGAAAGTGCTCCTAAATGAAGTGATACAGGAACATTGAGTGGATCATATTTCTTCCTTTGCTCGCTAACTTCTTAAAATGTGTCTGAGGCACGAGTTACTTGAGAAAATGTAATTGTTCTCCATATAGACTATACTTACAAAAACCCCCCAGTATTTACAAAAAACCTCAGTGATTTCAAAGAGTATATCTGAAAGTTTGAGGTTTTTTCACTTCTCTGTGCTTTGATTCCCATGTCCTGTATTTTCTCTCTGCTTCTATTACCTGCTGCATTTACTTTGCCTTACTGTTTCTCAGGTTAGCCAAGGCCTTTTTAAAAAATGACATTGTGTTTAGGGCCCTTCATTCTCCTTTGGAAGAGCGCTATGGTTGATAGACACAACATCTAAAGATTCAGTCATTTTAAATCTGATTTCTTTTAGAATTATTGTGTGATCAATCTCTAGTCCAAGTAATATATTCATTTTATTAACTTTGTTCTAAAAACACCTCTATTGACATATTTGAGAAAGTTTCTGAGACTCATCTTTTATACAGATGAAGCTTCAGCTTTAAGGGATGAAACTTAGCCACAAAAAAGCTGAATTTGAATACTATATAGTTGAATTTTGAATTCACCTGTCTGTTGTTAAGAACTGGATCAAGATGTGCTTTTCCTCTTGCTAATCCTCTAATGAGTTGCTCAAAGAAGTATGGTTCTCAAATGTCCAGGTTCTTTAGCAGTTGTGCCTTTCTCTCTATACAGGTCAACAGGAAAGAACAGTCTTCTGTATGATTGTGGGTTTTATGACAAAAGAGTAAGAAAAAAAACCTATCCCACATATTAATAGCATAATTCAGGCACTGTAATGTTGCAACTCAATTTTTATTATCAAGATGATATTCACCTGTTGTTGCCTCTGTTATATGTTATGTATTCTGAGCCGGTTGTCTTCATTCCTTCTAATGGCAACAATGGGAAAAATATACAGATCCTACCTTCCTTGGAGAGGGATGGTGGATTTTGTGAAGCTCTTAGTGTCTTTCTATCATAGATTGCATACATAGATCAGTAGTTTAGATCTTCAAGTCCTAAATTTTAACCTCAGTTTTAAGTATCTAAATTTAGGAGACAGACATCTCCTCACTGTGGAATGAGGCATCCTGTTTTCTCACTACAGCTGCATTGATTACAAGGAGTCATTAATAGCTTGCAAGAGATGAGGTGTCAGTCATTCTGGCCACAGTCCAACAATGCAATTAAGACCATGCTTAACATTAATCAATGGAACTGACTTCAGAGAAACTACTCACAAACTTAATGTTAAATAGGCATTTAAATATATAAGGAATCAAGCATTAGAAAAATCTGGACTTCAAACACTGAGTAGACAATACCAAGCAAATCTGAAAATGTAGCACAGCTACATATTAAAAGACATATGGACTAGAGATCAAAAAAATAATTAAAAAAACCCCAACCCCCACAGAAATAGATTATAGAGTGCCAGATTCAATGTCAGAAATAATTATTTAAAGTGTTCATGGATAAATAATTGCTGTCACAAAATTAGGACAATAAACTGGTGAAACCACACTTGGAGTTCTGTATCCAAATCTTGGTTCCCCAGTATAGGAAAGGCATAAAAAAACTGGAAAAAGTCCAGTGGAGGACTACCAAGATAGGTGTTGGAGATTGTTGTTGCTGTCTACAGCTTATTAAAGAAGTGTAGAGAAGCTAGACCTTGATTTCAGAATTATACTGTGGAAGAATGCAAGACAACAAAACCAAGTTGGAACATGGAAAACCTGTATCAGATATTTTTTTATTCACCCTATGAGTTACCAAACAGTTGAACAAGTGACTAGAGAGTCTGCAGAATCTCTGTCTCTGGAGATATTTAAGATTCAAATAGACAAGACCATAACCAACCTTCTGTGACACAGCTCTGCTTTGAGCAAGGAGTTTGTCTAGATGACCTCCAAAATTTCCCTTCAAACCTCAATTATTTTATGACTCTATCCTACTTGCATAACTGAAGCTATGATTTTGAACCAGTAGTTCACTAAAAATCTTTGGATTCATGGCTGGACACAGTATATTTCTTGACCATGTAGTTATCGCTGTATGTGCAAGGATAAGAGATATATACCTTTATACCACTGGCTACTCCAAAAGGCTCTGAATAGGTAGGAAGAATTCACATTAAGGTATATGAGAATTTAAACCTCTCCATGGGAGACAGTAGAATAACCAGCATAGGAACTTTTTAAAAAGTTGTTAATTATTGGAGGAAGGAAAATGCAAGTCCCATGACCTTCCCTTTGACCATGTAGAGATTATAATGAATATTATAACTGAATAAACTGAGTAGTAGGTGTACATTGACTGCATAAGACATGGGATCAAATAAGAATATAGCACTTGGAAAAATGTTAGCTCAAAAATTAGAATAGTTAGTAATCCTGTGCATTACAATATGAATGGTGACACCAGAAATGACTCTATATAAAAAGATTGAACTGACACATGTATATGAATTTGTCCTTACAATTTAAGCACATAGCCAATATGCCATGCTTCAGTCTTGGCATAAAGCCACATTAGATCTAATTCAGCTACTTCAGGCTAACCATTTGTACTGCTGTAGATAGTTTAAATTATGAATGCATTTGCTAAGGGATGTCAGAGGGAAATGAAATAAAACTGTCTTTGACAGTGACTAATAGTCTATTGTTTCTATTTTGGCATGAGTTATTTTCCTGAGTCTTTTTTTTTCATATTATGATGTTGTTTCAATAATTAAAAAATAAAATGTTGACTATAAGACACGAATTTGCTTAAAAAAGAGAATTCCATACACTTGGGTCAACATGAAGGCAAATTCAAATGAAGTATTTGTGATCAGCAAGTTAAAGATGCAAAAGCATTATATTCTCCCACTTTTGCTTAATTCTGGAGGAATAGCAGAAAGAAAGAGCCCATAAAAAAACACTCAAGAGTTTCTTTTTTCCCCAGAAAGTGTAGTCATATGTCCTTGTTACATTCTTTAATAGGCTGTGTATGAAAATTTAATATTTGAAAACTGCAAAACATGTTCTCTTTCCCAGATACAGGAAGTTTGGAAAGGTCACAGATATGTGAGTAAACTTCAAGCAGTATTATCACTCACTGTGTCTGCCTTGTGGTAGTCATAGTGATGGAGGCTTTAAGAAAAAATTCTTAAACTTGATGATTTATCAGTATACATAATTAATAAGAGAGATTATTTCTGAATTATTTCTGATATTAATTCTGAATCATATCAGAATAGTTATGTTGTCTTTTGTAAATATACTTTGTATTTGTGAAGATTTAACAAGCAAGATTTAAGTTGATATTACTACCTATGTCAGAACTTTCTGAAGCCTTTGTGTTATTTAGTGTTGTATTCGAACAAATAATTAATCAAACTCAAAAAGGCTGGATAGATTAAACATAGCCTATTGATTATTCTTTAAAAAGAAAATTCTTTCATTAATTTAATATCCTTATTTTGAAGGTGACAGTTTAATAATTATAGAGGGGGAGAAAGGACTTGCATATTTGACACTAACTTAGTCTTGTATAATAATTTGTAACATCCAAGTGTTGAGATGACATTTATTTTAAAATAACATAAAATTGATTTAGAGACAGTAACTCACTTCCTTGATTCAACATGTGATTGCAGATCTACGAGTTATTGCACAGTAACTTTGTACCAGGTGATGATCCTTTTTAGATAAGTAGTTATTGAGCTATTCCTGTCAATTGTTCTAAATTATTTTAACGTAATTTTTTTTTATGATTGACAATGATATTAATCAATCAAATCAGTGTATGACAGTCATCTCTTTAACAAAAATACTGTGGATCTAAAATGCATCTGCATAATTCCTATTTTACAAACCTGTAACTCATCAATGAGAAAAATTAGACATTTTTGTGGATTTTTTATCTCTAATTGACTGGTAGTAGTCACTTTCATATTCTTAAACTCTGTGTGACAAATCAAAGAATCTCAGCTGACAAATTCAAGTTGCTTTCTTAGTCCTTTCTCATTAAGCAAAACATCATCTGGAAGCATTGGTTACCCTGACTCATAACTCTATTCATGTGATCCTTTGTAAAACTACCTGGAAAATTCTATTTACTGTTCTTTTTCTTTTAATTATTTCCATTGCATTGTGATTTTCAGAATACCTTTTGATAGCAGAGATTTATGATGCAGTACAGAACAGACTGTCTGTTTGTGGACAAGGAATAACAAAACAGACAGGGTGTGTCAGGGCAGGACTTGGCAGGGCAGCTGTGGGGCACTGGCACAGTTTCAGTTTCAGCACCAGCCCCAGGCATTGGTCACCTTCCTGGGGATGTGGATCAGTTGATGCCTGGAGTTTGATATGGGCCTCTGAATTGGGGTCCAGATCAGACCTGGAGAAGGGAACCTTGGTCCCCTCATCCAGGATGGACTGGTAGGACAATGGAACAAGGACAGGGATAGGCCAAATCTAGGCTGGGATATCAGCCCATGGGTGAAGATTTCGATTCAGATGAGCAGTATCACAGACAATCAAAGGCAGGGTAAAAGGTGACAGATAAAGAGAGCTCCTGGAAAGGCTTTTCCCAGCCCTTTTTCCAAAAACTTTTTATGCCAGTTTCAGGTCACACGGTTGCATATTACCCAAAGTCAAGGGATGGGGCTCAGGGCCCTGACACAAGTGCTTCTCTTAGCCATGTTCCTACAGCAGCACTACCTATTAAAGAGGTGCTTCTACTTCAGTTCTGGGATGTCAAAAGTAGAGATTGCATTTTTTAAAAGAAAGGATGGTGGAAGGAATGAGCCAGTGGAAATGAGGAGCTGCAAGCACAGGCAATCAGTTCTGCTATGAGGCAAAGTCTGCTCAGAGATATTTTAAAATTTCCCCATGTGCATTTCCTAATGACCAGGCCTTGTTGTATCATAGCCAAGATACGTCATGAAACTCCATGAAACTGAGAATAAGGGATAACTTAGTGCTATAATTAATTGTATAGAGTTTATCAAATATGCCAGATACTTACATTATACAATAAAATGGGAGCTATCAATCAATATATGGTAATAAAATCACTTCATATCAAATAGTTATGACATTAGAATGCAAAAATAACGAACTAAATAAGCTGAGAGATTGCCTCTATTTGTTGGAATATTTTCCAAATGATAAAAAATTAGAGAACCTTCACTGTCTATTTTTCTCATAGTAGAAAGTAGATGTTTTGGTGTGAAGTTATTTAAAAGGAATCTAATCTCATGAGGGTATTGATAAATTTGGTCATCCCAAAATATCATCACTTCCATAGAAAGTTGCTCACCTCAATTGCCTACGATGAACAAATTCATCACTAAAATAATTAAATTCTGTGCCTTGGCATTTCTCTGATCCCACATGATAATCTGCAGAGAATTTAAGATGACAACCAAGTCACGTTCTTTAGTGTCAGAATAGTAAAACTGCAGTTCTGCCATGAAAATGAAAATGAGCACATGTGCAAATAAAAAATTTCATCCATGCAAACTGCTCTAGTTTTTAGGTTTTGGTTTGTTTTTTTTTCAAAAAAACTTTCTGCCTTTAAAGAACGTGAATTCATAACTGTACTGCAACTTGCTATAAGACTGTACACATCTTTTACATAGGTTATCATAAAGATGTTTTATTTTTATGTTTAGGTAGTTCACTTGGTCTTCCTTGTCAATAGTGTTAGTTGATCAAGAGTCCATTTATTTTAAGGGTAGTCATCATGAAACTAGCTTTCAACCATCTCCTCTTGCTTTAGGCAAGACTGCTTTATTTATAATTGTTACTAATTTTATTGGTCTTGAACACTGCTGAAAATAGAGAAAAGCCTCTAGCATTATTTTCCTAGCTCTCTGTCAAAATGCTGAACGCTACTTGCAAACCAATTTGTATTCTAATTACACAACTCGAGAATGACCTTGCAAGGTTGATATCTTGCCAGTGTTTTAAAGCATTTATCTAAGCTCTTTCCATGTATGAAGCTAAAGCAGACTACACAGATGGTAACGAAGGCATCTTGTATATACAGAATGGTAAATTAACCTTTGAAGTGTGTCAATCAAATGGAATAGCTGTTTCAGAGAAGTGTTTAGTCTATTATGTATAAATAATACGAAAAACACATAACATAAAACAGAGGACTGTTTTATTAATGCTTTTTAAATCTGGACTTAAAAAAAAAGATTTTGTTCCATTTCATGAAAGCTTCACTTCAATCTATTTGACAGACAGGATATGATTTACATGTGTTTTCTTTGTATTGTTGTATTCTCCCTTGAGAGCAAGTGGGTAATTTGAATTCTCTGGAAGAGAGGGGACTGCTTCCTCTGGTGAGTAAAAGAAGGCACCAAAGCTTGCCGGATATGGCAGTAGCAATGAAGAGTCCCTGCAAGGAGAAGCAAAATTTCAGCTCAAAAGAAAGCTGAAAAGATTGGGAAACAGAAAGCAAAGTATCTGAGGAAATGGAATAAATCCTCCTATGATCAAGAATTGCACAGTCAGATCCAAGTTAGTCACTTAGTTGACCAAAACCAACTAAAATTAGAGACACAAAAACACAACAGTCAAGACATGAACTTTTCTAAGCCCTTTTTCTTGTTTGTTTTATTTCTTTTCTATGCTGTCCTTCTTGGTCATTTCAAGCTTTATAATTCAAAAATACAACTTTTCTGTGACATGGTTTGTAATTTATTTTATGTTTATGAGGTTTGAGTAACTCGTTATGAAGAAAAGATGTAGAATTATCCATCTTGAAGCTCTGGCTAATGTGCCTTCTGTACCTTAAGTACTTCTCATTGTTCATCTCATTCTTTATTTCTTTCAAAATGCTGCTCTGAAGGTGCTGCATCACATCTTTTTTTTTCTTCTGACAGGTAGTTCATTGTTATAGTTATTGCCAAAATTGTGCTGACTAACCGGATTTACTCTCCATCTTTCTGACCCTTATCTCTGTATTTTCTCAGAAATTGTTCTTATTGATCTTCATCTCATCACAATCTGGCCTGAAACTGAACACACAATTTAGGCCTGGGGCTAGATCTGCTGCAGAAAAATCTGAGATTTTGCAAGGAGATTTCATTTGACTAAGTAAATATTATTTACTGCATTATATTGACTTGGAAGGGCCTCACAAAATTCAGATTTTATGTTCTCAGAAAGTATTTGTGGCTACAAATAAGTTAATTCCTAGTGATTAACTATGGATGTGATTTCAGCTAAGGAAGCTGAGATGGGAAGAAAGGAATAAAAGCATACAAATTTTGCACTGGTACATTATTATTTCTTAGAAATGCAGAAGCTGATAAGTGGGCCCCAGAACTGAAAATTAAGAGCAAGATATAGTTCGCCTTCCTACAATAACATGAAAATCATCTAAATTAGCTGTATTTGCTCCCACTCCTGTCAATTGAGGAACAGACACTGCCTTTGCCACATGTACAGCTGATTAATATCTTATAGTTTATAAAAAAGATAAATTTATACTAGCTAAAGTTTCAGTAAGTATATTTATACTAATTTTAAATGAAAGAGGAGAGTTTGCTTTATTTTTAAAATATTGTTAACAGTCCATATTTTCATATTTTACATGCTGAACTTTCCAGGGAATTAAAATGTTATCATTAAAATGGTATCAGATGTCAAAGTAGAAATTGTTTTTTTAAATGAGATTAATCTTTAATTAATATGAAAACATCTAAATGTATATTTGTTTGTACAGTTATATAATATGGATGTATCCCAAATATAGAGATTTATTATGACACAGAATGCTCAAATTATGGCCTAACCAGTAGTTTGCAGGAGGTGGGTGTGCACACCAAATTCTTGACATGGAAGGATGAAACATTACTGCCAAGTTATCATATTAGTTGGTCTTGAACAGTGGTCTCTCAAACCAGATAAAATGAAAAAGAGAGAGGAAACATGTTTGTGGCATTTTAACAGAGATAATCAAGGGGGTATAAGAGAAACACCCACTCTGCTTTGCTCTGAGCAGTTGCCAGATATGAGAAAATAGAGATACATGAAGGTATGTGAGATACGGACTTGCTTCGGGTCCTGTTAAGTTCCAGGTCAGAAGGCTCAGGCTTTCAGAGATGAGGAAGGACATTCCCTTGAGCTAAAACCTCTTGGTGGATCTCCTACTTCTGGGAACTCACACTGTTTGCAAAATTCAAAATCATTAACACAAGGGATCAAACAGTACAGGCTGTTTTAGCCTTAGATGATAAATACAACCTTCACAACTTTCATGTTCAAAGACAAACTATCAAGACAACTTCAAAGTTAAATTTTATACTATAGCATATGTCTTCAGCAAGTTCTTTCAGAATATAAAGAATATAAAAAGAGTAACTATATCTAAGAAATAGGTCAATCAAAAGTTTAAATCAAATTTTATAGAGCTTATTAACTGCACATCATAGAAAACTACCAGCAATTCAGGAAGCAAACATTTCTTCTCCCAGTATCCTTAAACCAGTATTTATGATAAATTTGATACTTGTATCTTTTTAAGAACATTTTTATTAAAACCTGGTAGCCATCTGCTATGATACGTTTGAAACTACCCTCATTTAAACCGACAGTTTCCATGAAAATGTCTATTGTAATATTATATGTAACACACAAATTTGCAACCAGAATGTTAATTTCAATATTTAATACAATTATCTTTATTCTGTTTATTTTGTAAGTTCTCAGGGCAGCTGGGAGGAAAGTGTTTCTTCAGAAACACCTCAGAGTAAAACTACATCACATCTTCACTACCCTCAAAATTTTAGCTCAGTCAACTTATCAATTTCCAATTTATTATAATATTCCAGGTACATACAATTTTTACTCTTCAATTTCAGTATTGGTAACTTACAGATAATTGTATTTAGACCTTCCTTTATGAATGCATCCAAGTGAAATTGATTTCTTCTACTTTTTACATTTTTGAGATCATCAGTACCACCTTGTCCCTTACATGTTATAATATCACTCATTATTTTATTGCACAAAGTCTCTCATTTATTTACAGCATTCCAGCCACAGCAGCCAAGCATTTGATTGAATTTACAACTTTTTGTACTGTTTTGGAAGAATTAAGATGGAAACTGAGAAAATTAAATATTTAAGCAGAATATACCTAATCTAAGGAAAATTTGTGCTACATACATAAAAGATCATCATTTCATGTGTATTCTGAGCCAGAAGAAACTATTATTACTTATGTTTTGAATCAATGACTCAATTATTTCAATCTCTGTGCAGTCCCTCTGGCTTTTAATGATACTTTTCTTCCTTCTCTCTAGAGTTGTTATTCCATTTATGTATACATGTGTTTCTATCATTCTGGTTTTCCCATGCTTGTGTTATAATATTTAGTCAGTCCAACTTTAAAAGTTGGTTTTAAGTAGTTTCAGGCTCAGGATTATTGAACAACTGAATTAGGAATTTTGTACCCCATTTGTAAGGTTCTAACAAATTAGGTTGTATGGTCAATCTGTCTCAGTTATTAATATCTGAAAAGATAGGGCTTTCCTATGTCAGATTAATATGAAAGTAGATATGCTATATGTTCCAAAAATTCTCTTGTTTAGATGTTGAGTTTCATGAGATCTAGTTTCAATATTTTTGTACTTTGCATGCTAGTTGCAGCTACTCAGACTATGTTTTAAATGGCTATGAAATGAATGTCAACTTTTCCAAGACTGTTACAGATCCGAAGATTGTGTACTTTTGAAAGCATTTAGCAGTTTGCTCAAAACTGTACATATGTATTGTTTTGGAAAGGGAAAGGTGCTTTAAAACGAGTAAAATAATACTGCCAGTAAAATATAAGTAAACACTTGTAAAACTTCAGAATAACCATTTGTAAATTTAATGTTCTTCTTTATATTCTTAAGGGTAAAAATTGCATTTCAGAAAATCTAGACTTTTAAAAACTGCTAGTTACAGTTCGTCCATATCACTAATAAAGATCAGGTCACATATACAATATGAGATATGGAGAAAATGTATGACTTCTTCCAAACCCAAAATAAAGAAAAGAAAGCCTTAACATCCAGAGGTGTAGCCCTGCTTTTTACACGGGAAGAAGTTGCAGATACTCAAATTTTACTTTTTTAATACTTCTGATCAATGCAGTCAAACTTATATTTTGAGTTATACTTTTGTCTTAAATGAAGCTGAATTTTATATGATATCTATTTAATATGATGGGTGGGAGGAATGGGACAGCAGGCTAGATATCAAGGCTAACAGTCCCCTTGCTTTGTCTCTCCCCATAAGTGTCTCAGACTTGTGCAAATCTGACCTGTGAAATGTGCAAGATCATACCATTTAGATTACAGGAATATAAGGAATTCAATATGTTAGATAACAGTTATTTGGATACATATTTCTGAGAAATGTATTGTAACAACTACAGGTTACTTTGCCATATCATGCTTATATGTCAGTGGAACAAAACACCGTGTTACTCTGAATGTGATGTTGTGTCTGCTCTAAGGCTCAGGTTCAAAACTAAGCCAGAGTGGCCCATTTATTTTCCTTCAGATTTTCTCATTCTATTTTTGCCTCCATGTACACCACAGAAAATGTGTTAAATGGGGGGTGGGGGAGGGCGTTTGTTGTGCGTGCAGATATAGAAAATGCAGGAACAATTTAATAGTAGGAAAAGTGTCACTTAAATTTCCTCCTCTGTATTTCCCTCACACAGCATCATGTATGCTGGTTGCCTTATGCCCTTCACGACTTAGAAGCTGCTGGAGTTTTGTGATGTTCTCTGTATATAATTTGTGAAGTGCTTTGGGATGAAAAGTGCCACATAAATGTAGGGTATTATTATAGTGTACTTTGCTTGACTGGAGAAGCTGCATCAGGAAGATTGTTTTATTGGGTTATCTCCTAGGTAACTGCAATTCACTGTAATGATAGTGACTAGTACTCTTTAAATGGGACAGCAGTGGCACAACTGCAATCTAATGAGAATAAAATTAGATAGCACCAAGTTAGGTAATGTTGATTAACCATGTGCTAAATGGATATAAAATCATAAGCTCTGTTTTTGTAATATACATAACATTTTCAATTCAATATTAGAGTTTATATTTTCCGAGATTCTCGAGAGGCTTTAGTACCTGCAAGAAATCACTGCACTATCATATTGAAGCCTTTGCATTTCAGTTACATTTAAAATATTTAAGTCATTGTACTACTTCTAATTTAAAAGTCACAGAAAAATGCTTTGCTGTATATATTTTATATATATATATATATATAGTTGCAGCAACATCATGGTAATTAAGACCTCAATTCAGCAAAGCTAATAAGGAAAAACTCACTTTTCTTGTTATTTCTGGAGGACAATTCACACATTTGAAGTTCATATTTGCATATTATGATAAGAAGCCTTTGGATAATCAGATGCCATATTCCCCCTCCCACTGAACCACTACACCAACACAAACTTCTACTTTCTCTCATGTGTGCATAACACTTCTTCCTCAAAAGTACTGGAACAACTAATTTTAAAAGTCCTTAGCTGTACAGCACTTAACTCTCTTTGCTGGCTTCCATATAGGATGCTTCAGAAACCAGTCACTAAAAACAGAAAAAGGATTGCATCATGTATTCTCTGGGATACCAGACCAAAGCCAAACAACTTGTCTCTTATTACTATCACCTGTCCATATCAACACCAGAGAACACAAATCTCTTGCTACCTTTTAGACCACAGCAACAGGATCATTTTCTGGTAGCCATTTGATTTTTTTTTTTCCTATTGCTGGAGGAAAATAAACCTATCTAGGCAGTAGAAGTAATTCTCCACTAGGTACAATGGAAAATGGTTCCTGTACAGTAATGTGGAAACTGAGAAATGTGTTCATAAATTGTGGGCTGTTACTACAAATGCAGCAATATTATAAGGATATATTTGCAGATTAAAGTAATAAAACATCTAAAGAGATTTTTAACAATTGTGTAACAGCATCCTTGAAAGCTTCTCCTCTAGTAGTGAAAGACTCTCATGATCCTCCTCTGAGTTCCGAGTGCTATATAAAGCTTGAAAAATGCATGCCATGCACTCTTCTGGAGTACCTATTAATTCTCATAGTTACTTGACTGTGAAAAGAAAAAAAAAGCCCTAGATTTAGGATAAAGGTTAGATCTTAACTTGGTTCTGAAAAAGTGTCTATAATGAAGGCATCTAGAAACAGTTATTTATATACCAGCATGCAATCTATATTATCAGATTTTGATATTTCTGTCATATTAAGACATAGGAAGAAGAAAGCAAGGTGGGTTGCAAAGAGAAATGTTAGAATCCAACTGCACAAATTTAAAGTTTTAAAAGTTTAAATCTAAGCCTGAACTAGTAGAATTATGTGTCCTTATAGTAAATTAAGAGAAAAGAGAATAAGCACTTACAGGTACAAAAAATTTAATCATAAGATATTAAATGTTTTTTGTAGTGCACTTGGGCTATTGATGCCAACACTTTTTTGAGGGAAGAAGCCCTAATTTCTCCATGACTGTTCTGAGGCTCTTGTGGTGTCTAACATGTCAATAACCCTTGCATCTTTGCTACAGCATGGGTGTCCCTCCCCTATCTCCATTGAAAGAGCAGGCAAAGGTCCTCACTACCATATTATCCCTCAAATACTATTGTGCCGTCCTGAAGTTTATCTCTAACCAGATTTGTTTTATCCCATTTCCCTCTCAAATCTAGTTTAAAGCTCTTTCAATAACCCAGAATAACTCCTGTACAATGATTCTTTTCCTCTTTGAAAGGAGGAGCACGCACCTGTCACCATCTGGACTGGTGTTGTTTAAACTGACCCATGATCAGAATCATCAAATTCTGCCATCAACATCAGACTCTGCCAGATATTATCTTCTGACTCTTCCTGATTTTTCTGTCGTCATTGCCTGGAACTGGAAGGACAAAGGAGAACACTGTCATGCTACTGAACCCTTAGCCAGTCATCCCAAAGCACGAGGTTTCTCTTGATTGTCCTTAGGCTTCTTGTAACTTCATTGCTGCCTACCTGAAGTAATCAACAGATCTGAGGGCTATATTGGGTAGGAAGCTTTCTCTTCACCTCTTTAATCTAAGCTCTGGGGAGGCAGAAGACTTGTCTAAGAAGTGGGTCCAGGCTGCATAATGAGCACTCTGTTCCCCTCAGAACAGTTTCCTATGACAGTGACAAAACTTTTTTGCTTTATGAAGGAAGTTTTCATGCAGGACATAGGCTGATTTAACCTTGGAGACACCTTCAAGCTGGGTGAACCAGTGTGCTCATAATTTGGTTCCACTTGCCAAGGTACCTGTGAAGGTGGGGTAGTCACAGAGATGTGTCTGCTGCACCAGGCAGGAATTGGTTGCCATTGCCTCCTATCCCTTGAGTCACTATACTCATCCTAGTGTACAGAAGATAAGGAATTCTCTATGTCATGCATCCTGTCTGTTCAGCCTGTCACAGGGAAGGTAGGATGTAATTCCAGTATGGAAATACTAAGAAGGAAGGAATAAAATCCTTCATTGCTCTATGGAAGTTAGCAGCTGTTTTTCTTGTTAAATTGTGTTCATCTTGCTCCACAAGTCTTCTTGCCCTCCTTCTGTTTTCTCCTCATCTGACAGGAGAGGAATTGACTGAATGGCTGTTTGGGTATTTGGATGTTGGTCGTGGTCAACTCACAAAACTTAAAATCACATTTTCTATAAAACCTAATAAAGGAAACCTTTTTTCTTTTCTTTGACAAACTTTATGTGAAAATAAAGGTATAACTCATTGAAGCAGAATATTTAAATATAGCTATTGACAAGAGCCTCTGTCAGTACAGTCTGACAGGCCTTGACAGGAAATAATAGAGCTTTGACAGCTTGTAATAGCTGAGAATCAGGCCCTTCATATCCTTCTCTTTAGGAAGCTGCATTGTGATTACTTTAGTCTCTAACTGAGAAACAGTGGAAGCATTTTGTGACTTGCAAGAACAGATTTGTTGAAGGCTCAACTACTAACACATGTAGCATGAAATCAGAATGTTTTACCAAATTACTGTTCCTCTGCTATCACCAAGTGTATAAAGAAGCAGGCACTGACTCATTGCAAACCTTATATATTTTTAAGGGAAATTTGAAGTTAAGCTCAGGGCTCTACCTTTTGTCTGAGAACGATGCAACAAAAGTATTTCTGAAGCTGCATCATATTTTTCCAAACTAAGATTAAAAAAAAAAGCTTTTTTTGAACTTGAGGCAATTTTTAAATGCACTTGATTTTATTTCACTTGTTTTATAGGAATGAACAAGGACAAACATATCTATGGTGTGGCTGTTCTCAATGAAATTGTAACTCACTAGCAGATATATTATTATTACACAAAAATTTGAATTAATCTTTTTTTCAACCATGGATCAAATTTCAGAGGCTGTTAGTTTTATATTTTTCTATTATTGTATTGAAGATGTCAGAAACTAAATATCAAAATAAATCTGTAACTCTTTGCGTAAGCTTTATAATTTTGTTTTCAGAACTGACCTAATAGTTATAGCTGAAGACAAAAATACATTTCCTCTTCATATAGTAATTCTGTTTTGATTTATTTTTGTAATTTTATATAACTCCAAAGGTACAAAGCGTTTGCTAAGTATCCTGGTGTCACTTTACTTGAATAAGTAAGGGGTGCAATACATCCTATAACAGCATAGAAGCATAGAATCATAGAATCTAGGTTGGAAAAGACCTTCAACATCATGTAGTTCAGCCTTTGACTAACACCATGTCAACTAAACCATCGCACTAAGTGCCATGTCCAGTTGTTTCTTGAACACTTTCAAGGATGGTGACTCCATCACCTCTCTGGGTAGTCCCTTCCAATGCTTAACCACTCCTACAGTGAAAAAATTCTTCTTTATGTCCAAACTGAACCTTTAACAGACACAGTAAAACTTCTTCACAGTAGTAGTAGTAGACTAACATTCAGACTATATCTAGGTAAAAGCAAAAGAGATGCACAAATTGTTATCAATTTTATTAGCAATCTATGCAGACAAATAGTATTGAACAAGAGGTATGCTTTTTTTTCTTTAAACAGTAACTCAAAGAACACACCTCAGAAGGCAGTGTTACAGTAAGAGTTACAGATTTACGGCATCAAAATCACAGAAGATAAAGACGAGGACACTTTTTCACGAAATATGTGTTGTGTGGAAAAGTCAAAACACAATATTCTGTGAATGGTTTGATACTTCATGGTTACCTTTTGGTATTTAATGCACAAATTTTATCATTGGTAATGAACAATTAACTAGTTAGACATTCTTTTCTTCAGCAGGAGATGGAATCTTGGTGGTGTTTTTTTCTCTCTTTTAAGGGAAGCTACTGTCTATGGGAGTGTGAATATGACTAGGAAGTGTGAATAAGGCCTAGGAATTGCACTCCACTGCCTTCTGTATATACCTGGGAAATGGATTACAGACGTTATATATTACATACAGAATATGTATAGCTTTGGATACCAACAGTAGTTTCACTTCAGTAAACTAATATCCTAAGTACCCCCAAAAAATCCTGTGTGCATCAGCAGAAAGAGATTAACTATATCGGAAATTATAAGCAAAATAAGACTGTAACAGTTTATGCTGAATTTGTCAGTGATGAGGAAGTCTGTGCATTGCCTCATGCTGAAGCATAGGCCTGTGTTAGCCTTAGCAATCCTGTGGCAAGACTTTAGTACACCTTCAGCTCATTTTAACAGATTTTGCAGTTGGGTTATCAGGAGTGAGAAATCAGGTTGAAAAGGTCTATATCTTCTTAATAATATATCTGCACAACTAAGGTAGGTTGGATAAATAAATCATCTGAACCAGACTGTCTGAGTCTACAAATAAAGCAAAAGGCAAAAAGGAACCACATTCTAAATTACTTATAATATTGTCCTTAAGATTTCCTAAAAGTTTTTTGGTGCAAACCTATAAACTAAAATGAAATCTGACTATTATTTACAAGAGTGAACACAAGTTAAAATTCACTCCAATGCTTAAATATTTTTCTTAAGGTGAATTGCTTCCAATAGTATATTTTGTTTTGAACCCAAGTTTTGAACACAAATTCTATCAGCTGTTCACCACTACTGGAAGTCTTGTGAGGAAGAAAAACAGGCCAACCTTTAACACAGAAAATAAAACTGGTCTGTCTGCATAGACTCAAGATGAATAGTTAAGAACAAAGTTATATGGGTTTTTTGTATAAGAATAAATTAATAAAAGGTTTTCTAATATTCTATTTTGCACTTAAAAGTGCAGGAAGATTTGAAGAAGTTATTAAAACTAGTCTACATTCTTAAATATGGAGAAGACAAGATAAAGAAGAAAAATCAGAATTTGTTGAAACAAAGTGGAGTAGGAGAAGTTGCAAAGAGCTCCGATATAATATTTACTGTCTTTTGGTTTTTTTCTTCTTTTTTTACCTTGTTTTGGTCATGTTTGTACATGTGTCAGCTTAGGCTGAAGGGCCTTTACCTGGATTTAGTCTTGCACTTTTCTTTCCTTTTGCTACTGAACCTAGGCAGCATTTTGTAGCTGACCCTACTCGAGCAGGTCAGGGGAGGAGTAGATATCAACTTCCACAATACTGAGATTCTGTGAACTGTCTTACTACTTGGTCCATAGAAATGGAGCAATTTGACAACGAAAGCATTGGTACTGGATGCAAATAGGCGGATTTGGTTCATTATATAGATTTAAGCTTTTTTAGTTATATGTACTCAGAGCATTTATGAAGTGTATGGCTGAAAATAGGTTTTATTTTAGATGAAATAAAAAAAGAAAAAGAGAAAAACTTTTCTGTATTATATATGGATATATTTTTTCTACAATTTTCATAGCAATTGTACAGTATTGCTCTCTAGAACCACTGTAATTTTTTCTGATTCTATTAAATAAAGGGAGATGTGCATCAGGACTTTGTATTTGTGGTTCTAGAGCACTTCAGTCTAACAACGAGTGATATTTTCTGTCAATCATTTCAATATTATTCTGTTATGTCCTCATATTTCTTACCTCTGTTTGAAGTGATACACTACACAATGGCATTGATGTCTAAGAATCTTGATTATTTTTAAACATACAGCACTATTCAATTTACATTTTCTACACACTTGTTGCTTTGTGGCAACTAATATCTAAAGTCCAAGCTCTTCATTTGCCAGTGTAATAGATTCTGTGCATTCAAGGAAAGCATATAGGACAGAAGCTTACTTTACTGATCAAAACTTAACTGTTTTACAGTTTCAGTAATCCCTTTAGTTCTGAATTATTCAGGAAAAGTGATTAATGACATAAAACATCAGTGGAATCAGACATTTGAAAAGAAAGGTTAACTTTATACCTTGTATGAATCAGTTATCATTGTAATTTATTCTGTAATACTGTGCTATGAAGATGAAGAATATTCTGAATAATTTGTAGTAAATTTGCAGTTTCTCTTCTTGATATTATAATATTATATTGATATGCATATTATAATGATGCAAAAATAGTTTTAAAAGCAAAGCATTCAACTTCTGACATATTTTGTTTTACTTTACATAATAAATTTGAAAGATGTTGAAATAGTGTACGCTGTGGGAGAAAAAATTCTTGTTTGTTTCCTCTAGTTGTTTGGGTTTTTTTCACTTTTATCAGACACTTTTTCATAAGACCATGTCCATCCAAGAGTCTACCAAAAATATTTGTATTGACTGTCCAAATTTAGCTGGAACATCTTCAGTTTAATATAGTGTCCAAAGATGAAAAAACAATTTGAAAAAAAAAAGAATCAGAATTTAGGTACACCTAGGTCAGGCTTTGCCTCTATTCTAATGAATTCAAAACTTTTTTCTTTCATCAATGTTATCTGATGTGTGAACCATCAAATGGCATGAATTATCAGAGCTGTCAGGAAAGAGAGAAAGAAAGAAAAAGAAGGAAAGAAAGAAAATCCACTCTTTCACCTTTAGAATTCGAATCTTGTTTTACAGTCAATTTTGATGCGAAATTAGTCTAGTCCAGGTCATTATGCTACCAGCTGGAAGACCCTATTTTGTCAGTGAAGCATAGAAAATTGAGGTTTATGCAGTGAAGAATTGAGCTTAATATCCAGAAAATGTTCCACTTATGCGTTGTTCTGTACTGCCTAGTGGAGAATTTATGTTGACTGTGCAAGTAGTTGTTAACCTGTCATATTAGTAGTACATGATAAACTATTAATCTGCCCTTCTTGTAGCAGTATGGGTAATATTTTTATTCAGATACTGTAGTAGTATGGAAACAGGGAAGAAATAATCACAGATTTAGTTAAACCAGGGATTTACATTAAAAAATGAAAAAATAAAAAAAATTAAAAAAAATTAAGTGAAATTTCTCCATACTGAATATATCTGTTAAAATATTCTTTACTTACCTTTATATTTTGATTTGTGTTGATATAATGACCATCTCAGACATCCTGTGGAGTGCCATGCATGTAGGTCTAGGAATTGGCCAAGGCAAATTCTCCAGCTGTGCCTCGCTTGCTCCACAGAGCAAGAGTTGCATTACATAACTGCAGCTGCATTACAAAGGCAGGGGATTATTGACCTATTCTGGAAAATATATGCAAAGACAGAAACCAACACATAGTGGTGTACTTGTCATACTCTTGTTCAGCTAGTGTCATAAACCTGTTGTCCATTTTAATAGTGGTGAAAATACATAAAATTAAAAGGTGATCTTTGTTTACCTGTGCTTTTTCCTGTTCTTATTACTCAAAAATATCTACTAAATGCAAGGCAGTTAGCTTAGATATCAAATATGTTTTGCCATGGTGCTTTACCAGGGATTTTGACTGTGGTAGCTACTCTTCTTCATAGTAGCATGTATGGCACTCTGTTTTGGATCTAAACAACGATGAAAACAGTGTTGATGATATAACAAAGTTTTAGTTATTGCTTAACAGTGCTTGCACAGCACTGTGGTGGTTCATCCCCCTCTTTCATCCTCAAGACATGCTATGATCTCAAGAATTCCTCTTAGGACTTGACCTTGATTAATGGCTCTTGGGAGAAAAGCTCCCCTTGAGCTTATCAGGAACACTGTCCATACCAGGAATTTCTGTTGCCTGACCAAGGAAGGGGATGAGAGATAATCAATCATTCCATGTTAGCCTTGGTGCATTACTTTCAGAAAATTCCAGAATTTACAGTTAGTATTACAGCTAAGATGGAGATTTTCAGATCACTGAAGTCAATCACTTTGTGATCCAACAAACTGTCCCTAAATGAGGCTTGTTGAGTAGCCTCGCAGCAGGCTACAACCATCATCTGCCTCTCAAGTTTGTGATACTCAGACTGTTGCTGAAAGTTGAGGATGGGGCCTGGTTGATACCCCAGCCCAGATGCGTCTTCTCTGAACCTCATGACTCAACGTGAGAATCTTCCTTACCCTTTTTCATCCATATCATTTTACATCCCCAGTCTCCATAAAAATCATTCTAAATTTATTTCAATCTGATTTTTCTTTGTATGCTTTGTTTATGTAGTAAGTAAATGAACCTTGTATCTGACTTCTGTTAACTCATGCTTTCACACATTTATATGGAACCTGTTTTCCCTAATACCTTTGATTATGATACTTTAAGAGACCTAAAGTACTCATTTGTGATAAACATCAAAGCCTTTTCTGTTTCTCGTGCTGCCCCCGTAGTGAGACAGCAAGAAGCTGTCACTGACTAGGAAGGTGGAAAGGTACAGGTCAAGGACAGCTGACCCCAATGAACCAAGTCCAGCTGAAGTAAATTCTATACCATATCTCAGTAACATTTAATCACACACACACACACACACACACACACACACAGAGAATATTCTGAGTTGGAAGGGACCCACAAGGATCATAGAGTCCAACTCTTATGTGAATGTTGTCATTCTCAGCAGTAAAAGCTAGAGGGGAAGAAGAATGGAGTGGGTTTATGACATCTGTCTTCTGAAGTACCTGTTACACATGACACAGCCCTGACTTTCCTGAAAATAACTTAACACACGACTGCTAATGGGAAGTAGTGAATGAATTTCTTACTTTGCTTTGCTGGTTTATGCAGCTATAGCTTTAACATCTTAAAATGGCTTTAGCTCAACCCATGAGCTTTTTCACATTTGCCCTTATTCTCTTTCCTGTCCCAGAGAGCGGAATAAGCAAGCAGATCTGTGGTGATTAATTGCCTACCATGGGTTAAATCACAACACTCTCCAAAAGAGGTAATGAAATCCCTAATGTTTCAAGTTCTTGAATGTGCAAGAAGAAAATTGTATGTGGAGCCATTGTTTCACTATCACAAAATATAAGACAAACTTATCCAGAGCATACCAGCAAGGACAGCTTTTGAGTACTAGAGTTACCCTTCCCTTCATGCATTTACCTTGTTTGAGATTGGAATTGCCCTCAGTGTGTCTTTCAGACACCTTAAACATATAACTGTTAGTGGGAAAAGCATCTCTTCCATACTTGGAATTAATTTAAATAATCGCTATGAACAGTACAGTGGTGTTTAAATGGTAATAAAAAGGTGGTAAATTCGCTTATTGCTGATTGCTAAAACCATGGTCACAATATTAATGATTTTAACACTTAATTGTGAATTTTTTATGGAGAAAAGTAGCAAACTTTCAACTACTTAGAGAAAAGTATGAAAAAAGTCATAATAATGTTACTGTATTAATGTTTTAGACAGGCCATCGACTGGTATACATGGAAAATCCATTTCCAATTTCAAAACCATTGCCATAGAAGTCTTGTGCTTATCATTTCCATTTGCAAGCACCTATTCATATTATCATAATATAGTGAAATAGAACTTCTGGTACTCCTGGTTGAAATGGCAAGTCCAGATTTTATTAAGTACATGTTATCAAAAAACATTAATTCACGGTGCTGCACTTCATTAGCTGTGAAAGACTAGAAAAGGTTATGGGCACTTTTTTTTTGCTGATTTCGATAAAAGACTTTAATGGCTGAACCATTGAACTATGCTGTTATAATGCCTCAGGGCTTACCAAAACCACTGCTCCTTTTTTCTTGTCATTGGAATTACACTGTGGAGGCAGACTTCTAATACTCAAAACAGGGATTGTGGTATCACAAGGTCTTCACATAATCCTACCAACTTCCAAGAGATCCACCACCTCAAAACAATTGAACCCATAGTAAATTTTAGGAAAAGCTTAATTGATTTCAATACTTGCTGAAACAGGCCTGACTGGGAGACTGGAATGATACTCTCAGCATTTTAATAATTTCTTAAACTGCAGAGTAGAAGAGTCTACATAATCATCCACAATATCACTATCATTAATCATTAGCATTTTTAAACCTTTCAAAGATACAATGTTTAAGGACAGATGAGGAATATTCTTCTGATTTGAAACTTTTTTAACACTTTTAATTAATTTATTTTAATATATACATGACACCTCTCTTTTATTGTACTTTTACATCTGATTTGATAAGGTACTCTAGTTTCACTGAACATAGCTATTTTTAAACTATGCATAATTCCTTTGAGTTAAGAAGAGCTTCTGTACCTTATTTAGTCTACTTTTATATAAAATAAATACTAGAATAGCAAACGCTGAACTAAATACTGGTAAAACATCCCTCACATAATATTTCATAATATAAAATTTACCACAGAATCTTTCTTTCAAGCATAAAATTCATTTAAATCATTTACATGTAGCATTTGATGTCAGGTGTAGTACTAACAAAGTGTATAAAATTAGTGCTTACCATTTGGTTTGATGTTTTGAGGTATCCAGTATAACAAAAAGTTACCTTAAGGAAGGAATTAAATCCATGGCTTGTGATCCCATTGAACTCTAAACCAGGTTAAAGTGTGTGTTAACAAATTAGAGAAACGTAATTACAGGAAACTTTGATTAAATCTCATTTTACGCTGTGTATTGTCTGGTGCTACATGTTAGAAAAATGACTGCTTTTTCATACTACCTGCTACTTTTATTGGGAACATAATATATTTCTTTTTAATTTTTTTTTTCCAAAATACTGTTTATACCAGGAATTTATTAAAATATTGCTTATGAAAAACTCTTCAACAGTTTTAAAACCTTTATCTGCAGTGAAGTTTATAGTGTTTAATTTTATATTTGGAATGTGGATTTAAATAGTGTATTTCTGGAAAATATTGAAACAAAACTGATGGTAGTGTTTAAACAGAAGATAGAACAATTTATGTACCAGTGAGATTTCCTCTATTAAATAACTGAATAAATATCTTTAATTCTGTCAGGTGATCATTACTCTGTTAAAAATTCATATATAGTACATATTGAAATAAAGCTGAAGGCACACAGTGCTAGGTTGACAACAGCTGTGCAGATGGTCAGCATTCAGCATCTGTGAAAACCCTGAAAGATCACTGGGATTTGATTTTATTTCATTTAGTTAGTATACTAAGACTTCAACTATTGCAAATGGGTATAATTAAGCCTTGATAGTCTTCTATGACTATCTTCTAGACTGATGACTACCATTTAAATTATCCTCTTTATCGATACATTTTTCTTTTCCTTTTATGAATGATTCACATTTTATTTTGCTACAAGTAGTATACTTTTTCATTTTGTAAGGAGTTGTGCCTGCTCAGCAAACAAAAGTTCTGCAGAACTTTTTTCTTTCACTTCTTTTTTTTTTTTTTTTTCAAATTTCTCAGCCTGGGGAGGGAGTTAAAAAAAGGAAAAGTGAATGGACGTTCTCGAGAAACTTTCAAACCAACCACTTCTAAACCTCATTTTGCAACAGGCACTTATTTGCCAGTGTTTCAATATCCAAAGTTATACACAAAAATAAAAAGCAGAATACTTATTTGCTACATATGGAGTTATAACTAATGAGCTAGAAGGTTCAGCGCTATTGGACTTACCAATCCAGTGAGATCTTTATTCCATTTCTTTAAACATGATGCAATCCCCTTTTCTCCTCTCTTTCTACACTTGCCTGTCTTAACCTATATGAAATTCTTTCTTTAGAATCAATAATTGAGGTGAGAGTGGTGCTGAAAACAAACTCACTCAATGTATAATTAATATAATTATATATTGTACTATATATATTATATCACATGTACTGCATCATTAACAATTAATTTCTATAGCGTTTTGTATGCCATGCCCTGAATTAAAAGAGACTATATTGCAGGATCCATAGTTTAAAATTCTATGGTGCATACACACTGATAAAATGGGAACTCTAGAAAGTTAGGCATACTAGAATAACCAGAATAATCAAATGAGCGTCACAGCTAAGAATACTCATTAACTGTACTTCTGTCTCAATATTTGTCTATTTATATACATATATATATATACACACACAATTACCTGAATGATAAGATTTTCCTCAATTGAAGGCCATTTCTTACCTCACTCAACACCTGAATCTGAAATCCTCTCATCCTAACAGAGAGATCTGAACTCTAGGCTGTAATTGTCTTTTATAGTCAGTGTGGCTTTTCTATATTTTCTGTGCAGCGAAAACCAATATAGGACCGCTTTGATCTCCTTACATACAGCTTCAAGAATGAAAGGTCCAAATAATCAGAGGTCATAGTTTTGAAATATTCAAGTTATTTCCTTTTTCACATTTTTCTTTGTACATTCTAGCCCACACTGCTCTCTACTCTTTGAGCTAGCATACAGGTAGTCTGTGTATAGGTGCAGTCATGGCTGGTACAGACTGGATTACGGGGACAATTGTAGCTGGTGGCACTGAAGGACAAAGCACAGTCATTGCTGACACATATTGCATTACTTTCCATGGTTATGACCCATTGAGAAATATCAGTAAGAGACTAATACACACTGATATAAAATTACTGAAAATAAAATCCTGCCTTTCAATTCTCTATGATTTTCATGACTACTCAGTAGAGGCTTGTTAGCTTTCAAGATGAAGGAACACAGATAATTCAGGCCAAGTGGTAGGTATTGTGCTTCATTTAAGAGTACTCCCTTATCAGCTTCTTATCAAACTGTATATTCACAACATTTTTGTTGCTTTGGAATTGTGTGTACCTTTCTAACGTATCCTTGCTTGTTAAGTATTGATTTAATAAAGCACTTCATTAGCTCAGCCATTTCAGAAACACATTGCTTTTACATCCCTCCTCATTTCTTATACTTTCGTTACCTCTTTAACATTTTCCTCCTGATAAAAATGAAAAGTTGTTTGACTTCTGCTTCCCTTGCAACCATCCCACCCTGGGCCTTTTTGGGAAAATTTTACTAAAAGGTTGTGTACAGTTATAACAAATCAAAAATAAAAAGAAAATTACTTATTTGCTATATATGAAATTGGGACTAATGAGCTAGAAGATTCAACACTATTATGTTCACCAGTCCATTGAGATCTTTGTTGGCTAGGCACCTGTCTTATAGGAAATGAAACTGTCCTTGAAACAGTTTGATTCTGGGTGTTGCTGAGTAACCCCACTGTACCTTTTAGTTTTTCCTTTTCAACATCATTGTTTTGCCTTGAGTCCTTGACCTAATCCTAATCTCAATAATCTTACTTTCATGTGAAATTTTACTTTTTCTGTCTTGCAAGGATGTAGTCCATGTGCTTTGCCACAGATCTTTTTCATGACTCATCAATTTTTCCAGGAATGTGATTCAAGACAATGCAGAAACATTGTTAGGTGTTGGAGTACAGTCAACTGAAGCACAGAGAGGAGGTATATAACTGCTCTGACTAATGTCAAATTAATTTGTGAAGATGAGTTTTTGAAGATGGATAGATAGGTTCCTGTAATAAAGACTCAGTATTATACCTTTACTTTTATTTTACCTGCTATACTTTCAATGCATTTTGTAGGAACAGAACTGTTTGTTGAAACCGCAGGACAAATGAAGCTTTCAGGAGTTTACAGTTTCATCAATAAAGATTTCAGAAGAAGTAGAGGAAAGGTGATGCAGAGAGGGGAAAAAAGAAGGGGGAAATGAAACTCAAAACATTTCACAGAGATTTTAAAGAATAAACTTCACTTCTATGCATTTCTTTAAGTAACACTTTCAAATGGACTTGGAAGATAAACTTGATAATATTAGGGTTATTATTTCAAATGCAAATTAATTCCTGACTTGAATTATAATAGCTAGTATTTATATTACGATGAATAATCACAACATGCATTGAACAACAAGTATTCTGGATTTGAACTACATATCTGCTGTATTTGAGCTGAATGAGGAAATGATTCAATTAGACACCCCCTGCTTTAAGCCTGAGGAGACATGTCTACCAGAGGAGAGAAAGTGCAGCTATTCTGCATCACTGAGCTGGCTAATTCAGCTTTCTGTGTGTGATTCAGACGTCAAAGCTGCTCCACCTCTTTTGGAAGTCTCTCAGAATACTCTGAAGAAAACTTTGTCTGTCTCTTTCAGAAAGTCAGCTAAAACTTTGAGCATAAAAAAGTAGTCCTCATGATTAGTCCAGAAGAGTCTTTATTTTTTACACTATGAAACCCTGTACTTTACCTGGAATGTTCAAACTAATCCTATTACTGTTGCAATTAATCAACATAATCTTCTAATAAATTACATATCAACTTCCTTGAAACTGAAGTTTCAAAGTTAACAAAGTTAAAAAAGAAGTGATGCCAGTAGCATCTTCCTGTGAAAGTTTTTGAATCTTTCATTCTGAGAAAGATACAGATTTCAGATTATAATTATTTTCTGAGCAATGTTTTGCTTTGAGGTGAATTCTTAGTGTCATTGAAGATTTAATTAGTGTTACTAAAGAGTAATTTACTTCAAAGCAAGACTGCATCATGTCAAAGATCCTTTTCTTGTTATCAAGTATAAATAAATGTTGCTTTAGCAAACAGATCTACATAGCCTTTCCCGCCTTCTCAGAAGAAAAATACTAGAATAGCAAGGAGGTTATTTTTTAAGTGAAGCCCAGTAGATGAATTATGATAATTTATTAGTCTTTCTGACAATATTTAAAACATTAATTTAGAAGAAAAAGAAGGGATGATAGATAGCTCTTCATTGGAGACATTTGCCTCCTTTGTTGAAGAGAGGTGAATAATCAGCATTTGTTTTTTGTAGCCATGATAATCTGATAAGATCCTGTAGCAAAGCATTGTTATGAGCAACGCCTTTCCCCATTTCTGTTATGGAAATGTCGCTGTGTTTATCCTAAGGGAAGATGTAGAGAAAATGTTCCTCCAACTCCTAACAGATTTATTCTTTCCTGCTATGCCTGAAAAAGAATGCTTTTGACTGCTGTGCTCTGTCTATGAATGGACCCACCAGGAGCACAACATCACTGTGCCCAATTCTTTCATCCTCTTCCAGTTCACTTCACTGGATCCCAATGACAAACATGAGCATGCCAGAGGCAGTAAGCTCTCTGCACAAGTCTGTTTATGGAATTTCTGCAGAGAAACATGAGAAACGTGAACATGAGAAAAAAATTGTTGTGAGGTTTTTCATATAATTTTATTTTTTGTTTGAAAGAAAATGGGCTATTTAAATACATAAAATTATATTCTTTAGCCAGATATTGTACTCAAGGGATTCAACCCATGACCTGCTTTTGTAGATTTAATTTAGAAATCTTGGTGATGCGCTCGATAAAAAAACCCCTGGAATCAGATGTATGGTTTATCATATTCCCCACTTTTTACTGCAATCAAAAGTGAGGTAGTGAGGGGGAGAAGGCTGTATAAAAAAAATGGGTTTTGACAACATCAACAGTACAAGTGTGAGAGGTTGCTGAATCCAGTTGCCTGATGAGTATGAGACTGCGCTTTGTCCCCAGGTCCAGCCAGTGGCAAGGGTGAGTGCAAATTCTTGATAGGCACACATGCATGAATACACACACACGGAATATACATACACATGACTAACCACATCTATTAGGAGACAAAAAAGATAGCACTCAAACAAGCTTGGATGGGCTCATAGCATGGATGGGCTCATAGCTGTCTCCTCTCTACTGAACAAGGTTGAAGTCTACTGACAGATTCTTATATACGTTATAACTTGTAGACACTTGATTGACCTATTATTTGCTTCCAGATTCCCAGATCTCTCAGATTGCTGGTACTGAAATGTACAAGATCCCAGGATTCATAGCCCTACTCCATTATCAAGTTCACAGAATCACAGAATAGGCTGAGTTGGAAGGGACTCACAAGGATCATCAAGTCCTACTCCTGACCCTGCACAGGACCAACCCCAAGACTCACATCACATGCCTGAGACTATCATTCAAAGGCTTCTTGAACTCTGTCTGGCTCAGTGCTGTGACCACGTCTCTGGGAAGCCTGTTCCAGTGCCCAACCACGCTCTGGGGGAAGAACCTCTTTCTAATATCCAGCCTAAACCTCCACTGACACAACTCCAGGCCATTCCCTTGGGTCCTGTTACTGGTCACCACAGAGCAGAGATCAGTGCCTGCCCCTCCTCTTCCTCTCATGAGGAAGTTGCAGACTGCAATGAGGTATCCCATCAGTCTCCTCCAGGATGAACAGACCAAAGAACTTCAGCTGCTCCTCATATGGCTTCCCCTCAAAACCCTTCACCATCTTCGTTGCTCTCCTTTGGACACTCTCTAATAGCATAATATTTGTCTTATATTGTGGTGTCCAAAACTGCACACAATATTCAAGGTGAGGCTGTCCCAGTGCAGAGCAGAGTGGGACAATCCCCTTCCTTGACTGGCTGGCGATGCTTTGCCTGATGTCCCCCAGGACACAGTTGGCTCTTCTGGCTGCCAGGGGACTCTACTCATATTCAATTTGCGATTGACCAGAACTCCCAAATCCCTTTGCACATGAGATGCTTTCTAGCATCTCATTCCCCACATCTGCACATCTTTTAAATACCTCCAGGAATGAGGACTCAACCCTGTGAAGCCTATTCTAATGAAGAATTTTTTCAAATAGCCAATCTAAACCTCCCTTAGCACAACTTGAGAACATTTCTTCATTCCTTATCACTTGTTACTTGGGAAAAGAGACCAACATTCACCTTGTTGCAACCTCCTTTCAAGTAGTTGTAAACAGTGATAAGGTCTCTCAGCCCTAAGCTTTCTTGTCTACAGGTTAAATACTGCCAGTTCTATTAATTATGCTTCAGAAGACTTGTGCTCTGGACCCCTCTCCAGTTTTGTTGCCTTTCTCTGGACATGCTTCAGCACCTCAATGTCTTTCTTGTAGTGAGGGACAGATACTCAAGGTGCAGCTTCACCAGTGCTGAGTGCAGGGGAACAATCACTGCCCCGGTCCTGCTGATCACACTATTTCAGATACAAGCCAGGATGCCACTGGTCCTCTTGGCCAACTGGCACACTGCTGGCTCATGTTCAGTGGCTGTCGACCAGCACCCCTAAGTCCTTTATTGACAGGTGTCCTTCCAGCTGCTCTTCCCCAAGCCTGTAGTGCTGCATGGGATTGTGGCCAAGTGGATGAAACTCCATTCAACACCACTCTCTGGGACAGCCATCCAACCAATTTTTCTCCTAGTGAAGAGTACACTTATCCAGCCAGTTTCTCTGGGAAAAATCAGTGTCAAAGGTTTAATTAAAGTCCAGGTAAACCATATCCACAGTCTTTCACTCATACACTAAGGGGGACATTCCTCATAGAATGAGGTCAGGTTAGTGAAGCAGGGCCTGCCCTTCATTAACCCATTGCCCTTGGACTTCTTGCAGCTTCTTCATTGCCTACCAGAAAAATTTGAAGGGTGTACCAGTGCAGGAAGTTTTCTCCTCACATGTTTAACTTCCATAAGGTGTGGATCTGGGCTGCATATTGGGCCACTGGTTTCCTTTAGGAGACAGTCTCCTATGCAATGAAGTATCTCTTTTGCTTTATGGAAGCAGTTTTGACACAGGGCCTGGACTGACAACCTTGGAGATGCCTCCAACCGTGATGAACCACAGCCTTTGTCATTGGTTCCACTTGCCAGGGCACCTGGAAAGGTGAGGCAGTACAAAGGAGATGAATTTGCTGTGCCAGTCAGGAACTGGTTCCTATTGCCCCCTACATCTTTAAGTCTCCACGTTCAAACAGGTGGAGAGAGGATAGGCAATCCTCCATATCATGCATCCTGTCTGCCTGTTGGACCTGTCCCAAGAAAGGTAGAGTGCAATTCCAGTAGTATCCCAATGAAGTTTCAATCTCTTTTTCATACTCTCTGGTGCTTCTCAACCCACAATCCTTTTCCCAAAGTTCTGTCACTAAGCAGAGGAGTTTCTGCACCTCTACACCCTGCCCCAAGCTGTTGCCATCGGGGTCTGATGTAAGAGCAGAGCACACCTTGCATCTGATAGTAGGGTGGCAGCATGGAGCTCTGTCTGGGCAGCTGTGACAGTCATCATGGTTGCAGAGTTTAGAGTAGACATGGCTTCTGGCAGTTGTATACCACTGCCTGGTTGAGCTGGCAGAGCTACAGTCCCCTTCCTGCTCACCCTTCTTGTGCCAGTTTCTTCCATGTGAACTGCCACTCCACACCCTTGCTGATGTGCCATGGTCCAGTTGCCCATGCTGTTCCGACTGCACCTGAGAGTATCACTGGGAGTACCCAGAGGCTTCTTTTATTGAGGGCAGGGTCGTATTTGTCACTATTGCTCCTATCTCTGACAAGTTCCATCAGCCACTGTCATGCAAGCTGCAGGCTCCAGGCAGCTCTTTCTGCTCCTCAGAGGTTTCCCCAGTATGGGAAACTCCCTCATGCACATGCTAGACTGCTCCTTTGTGCACTGTGTTGGCACTAGAGCTGCTTGTTGAGTTACATATCAACTCATATCAGTTTTACCAAATTAATTTTTTTTATTATCGATTGTCAGAATTGCAACAAAAGTAATGAAACACAATTGCATAGATTGCTGGACTGATGAAATGAAAATTCTGTTAGTCCTTCTAAAAGTAACAATTTTTTATCACAGTTGAGAGGTAGAATTTCATTCATACATCAAAATATTTCCCTTCATTTTTATAAAAAAAAACCCTCTTCACTTATTGCCAGGTTGAACTGAAAATTCTCAAAAAGGTAAATAATAGCACCATTTGATTACCATTTCTTTTGAGTTTCTGAAAGGAAAAGATTAACTCAGATTCTTAGTGAAGGATTAATTGCATCAAACAAATATAAATTGACAGGGTGGATTAATCTCACCTAATAGATGTCCACAGTGCAGAATCCTTATCTGAATCAGTCATGTAAAACTCTCAATGGACAAAACAGGCACTTAGAGGGTCTGATTCATCTGACCTATTTTAGATACTTATATTTGAACAAATATCTATGTCTTCTCTCCAGTGACTAAGAAAGGAGCTTAGAATGACTATCTCCAATGTCAACCAAACATACTTCTAACTACCTGCAGAATCTAATGGACTAGGACCAAATTAGGACTTGATTTATTCTCACTGAAGTATAAAATTGGATTTTAAGATTCCTTTAGAACATTAGTGTTACAAAGCACATTAACTTTTCCCCAGATATCATCACACCTCTTCCTAAGAACTTTGACTTACATCTATACTAATCTTGACCTGCTGTCATTTAATGTATTTTGCATATGACTGATGCAAATTTCATAAGTAAACTCAGAGTTTAGGTATTTTAGCTTTACAAGAAAATTTTATCTGGAATTAAGTTGTATAATTAAATTTAGTGGTCTACAATTCAGAAGTTAAGCTTCAGACTATATGCATGTACATTTACATGCATGTATGAGCACAGGATTCAAATCAGTTGCCTAATTGATTCAGAACAGATGCACCTACTGCCATTTGAGGCACCCGAAAGTATCTGAGACATTCAGCTAAGTCTAGCAGTTGTGTTACCAGGCATAAATGATCCTGTCCTTGTGGGACAGACCTAAGCCAGCTGTGACATCTTAGATATGTGCCTGTGCTCAGACAACTGAATAGACCTCCTACATAATGCATTCACCAGTGTTTGAAGAACTATCTTGCTGAGCCAGATGTTGACAAGCTGAATAGCGAAGTGAATAGGTGTGTTTTGGCATTTTATGATTTTGTTGGGATTTTTTTTCTGAAAGAATGAGGACTGGAAAATTTATTGGTGCTTTGTAATCGCTTTAATAAAATTAGCTAATTATTTCTAGAAGAAGAATTGATTAAATCCAATAAAAATAATTTTAAAACCCAAGAAATTTTGTGTACTTTGAGGAACTGCCTTTCAAATGGGGACAACAGGTTAGTACAAGACAGTTCTGAGTAGGGAAGACAGTTTGGTGAAAGAGAAAAGCAAGTTACCCAACAGAAACTGTCCCAGCATAAAATGTTGAATTTCTGTTTTTCTTCTAAGGAACATCTGTACCTTAATTTAATGCAAAAATATTGCCTAATGATTCTTTAATTTATTGCATATTGATCCTTAAGAATTTCATCATATACACAGATGCAGAAAATATATGCTACATTTATTTGCATGTATGTTTGCTTGAAAAATGAAAGTACTTTAGTCTGAGTATTCAATAAGTGTCATCAAGAGGAAAAATATAAAAGTTTTCAATTACATAGACCTTTTCTTGACACAACTAAGTGTTTGATTTAGAGGAAAAAGCAAGAAGTTTCTTCTTTTTTTTTTTAATATTTAAATCGAAGCTCATTAGAATCATAGAATCATATAATGCTTTGAGCTGGAAGGGACCTTAAAGATCATCTAGTTCCAACACCACTTTCCACTAGACCAGGTTGCTCAAAGGCCCATTCAACCTGGTCTTGAACATTCCCAGATAGTCTAGGCTACCTTTTCCAGTGCCTCACCACTCCCACAGAAAAAGACTTCTTCCTAATATTTAATACATAATCTAAACCTACTCTCTTTCTGTTTGAAGCCATTCCCCTTTATCCTGTCCCTACAAGCCCTTGTAAAAAGTCCCTCTCCATCTTTCTTGTAGGCCACCTTTAGGTACTGGAAGGTTGCTAGAAAGTGTGCTGGATCCTTCTCTTCTCCAGGCTGAATAATCCCAACTCTCTCAGCCTGTCATCAAAGGAGAGGTGTTCAATTCCTCTGGAATCATCTTCATGGCCCTCCCCATGACCCACCCCAACAGATCCAAGTCTTTGTTATGTTGGGGATCCCAGATCTAGATGCAGTACTCCAGGTGGAGTCTCAAAAGAGCAGAGTATAGATGCAGAATCACCTCCAACAACCTGCTAGCCATATTTCTTTCAATGCAGTCCAGGATACAGCTGGTTTTCTGGGCTGCAGGTGCACATTACTGGGTTATGTTCAGGCTGAGAAAGTTGGGGCTGTTCAGCCTGGAGAAGAAAAGGTTGCATGGCAACCTTCAAGTATCTGGGACTCTTTGTCACGAACTGCAGTAATAGGACAAGGAGTACTGTGTATAAAATGAAAGAAGGGAAATGCAGATATTAAGAAGAAATTTTTTACTGTGAGAGTGGTGAGACACTGGAACAGGTTGCCCTGTTGTGGATGTTCTAGCCCTGTCAGTGTTCAAAGATAGGTTAGATAAGGCCTTGAGGAACCTGGTCTAGAGGAAGGTATCCCTGCCCATGGCAGTGGAGGTTGAGACTAGATGATCTTTAAGATCCATTCCAATCCCTTAACATTGTATGATTCTGTTAACCTTCTCATCCACCACCATCACCAAGTTCTTCTCCTCAGGGCTGCCCACAACCAATTCTCTACTCCTGCCTGTATTTGTGCTTGGGATTGCCCTAACCATGTGCAGAACCTTGCACCTAGCCTTAATGAACCTCATGAGGCCACCTCTCAAGCCTGTCAAGGTCCTTCCGGATGGCATCCCTTCTTTCCAGTATGCTGAGTGCTTACTTTGTGTGCTTTCAATTACAACTTTGAGATATTTGTACTTTGATCTACTAATTTAGCTCTAGATGTCAAACATGGAAATATGTCACTGTAGAATTTGACCCTGCAATAAATCAGCCATGGAGAGAAGAGTAACTCTTCTCTCCCAGTAACAAAGTTTTTTAAACTGTATATGTGCAATAGGCAGATACACAGACCTCTGGTCAGATGGCATATAGAATTACAGAATCATCAAATCATTTAAGTTGGAAAAGATGTTTAAGATCATCAAGTCTGACTGTTTACCTAACAACACCAAGTTACCATTAAACTATGTCATTAATCACCCATCATGCAACTAAACATATCATGTATTCAAGCTTATATTTCCTCATGGGACTGCTTTTCATTTTCATGAAGGCTGAATCATTTCCCAAACAATCCACTGCATATAGAAACAAGATGGCTTCATTATCTCCAGTCTATTCCCTGGAATAGTAAATAACCTTCTCTTCCCTTTCATTTTAATGACCGTTGGGGTGGTAGTTGTGGAGGGGAAATGTATTAGCACTGCTTTTTACATTTAGCACCAACTGTCCCTGAACTTTATTTCGGTGAAGGGTGGCTCTTCACAGAAATTCCACACAGAAAGGAAGAATAATGGCAGCAGAGTAAAAATACAGAAAAAGAAAAAAAAAACACAAAAACCCACCTTAAATAAAAAAGAAACTAACAAGCTCAAAGCAAAAGGTACAAAAAAGAAAATTTTCTTGTTTCTTTGCCTTCCCATATATTCTTAGGAAGAATGTCTGATTATTCTGTGATGTTAAGGTATGAATAGTTAATATTTTTTTGTTGCAAAAGATAAGATATGGTACCTAACACAGCTGGGAAATGTGAAGATTTTTCCTGATAAAAAATACCATTTGGCTATCAGAAATATTAGCTACATTACATAAATATAGAGTATGCTACCTATTGAGAGTGACAGATTTTTATTGTTGTCTTTATAATAAATCTAGAGAAATATGATCTCTGTTAGAAATCCATCCAGCACTTCAGAAATGACGAAGTCTGTGAGAATTTTACTTTTTCAGAAGAATATATCCCTGATTCACTCAGGCTGATGCATCTGTAATGTATGTCTCTGGATCTGTTCTAAGCCCCATTGAATCACTTTGCTTAATACAGAAGTACATCCATATGAATCAGCCTGTTGATCAGGCCTTGTGTTCTGGCAAAGATCATCAGATTGATGCACAGACAGTCTGGAAGTCCCATTTAAACACTTCAAATTGACTGTAAGGGGGAGGTAAATGCTTTATAGGTTTCTTATGGTGTTTCACAGCAGGAATTACACCCTAAGTGAATGTGGAGGCTGCCTATATCTTTTATAAAATGTCAGGAATTCATAAGCTGCCTTTGTTTAGAGAATTTCTGTATAATTCTTTTCACTGTAGACTTCTCACAGGAATTGTTTTGTGTCTCTAATACTAATAACATATAAACAGTTTGCTAAATGGATTTTTTTTAAAACAGCAATTACCAATTTATCATTGTCAGAGTGTTACAATATCTTCTTCATTGTATCAAATCCTTATTAGTCCAATACAAAGAACAAGACAAAGTTATTTGTAGGGCTTTTTTCCCTAGAAACTAAGAGGTATATTATTTTATTATCATTTGTGCCTAATCTCTCTCTCCCTTCACTTATGCTAGTTACTTCATCAAAACCTATACTGGAATTTAATTCCAGTAGTGAGATCACATAATCACACAGAAACACGGAATTATTCAGTGTGGAAGGGACCTTTAGAGAACTCCAGTACCCTGTTTGAGTAGGGTCAGCTATGGAATGTTGCTCAGGACCATGTCCAGTTGGAGTTTTACTGTCTCCAAGGATAAAGACTCCACAAACTCTTTGGGAAACTTGTGACAGTGTTAGACCACCCTCATAGTAAAGAAGTGTTCTCTTGAGTTCAGATGGAATTTCAAGAGTTTACATTTTTTCACATTTTCCTTTGTCCTGTCAGTGGGCATCAGTTTGGACTTCTCTGTCTTCATTACAACTCATAAGTGTTTAGTGTTTATGCACATTAATAACATCTCCCCTAAGACTTCTCTTATTCTCCAGGCTGAACAGTCTTAGCCTTTCTTCATATGTCAGATGTTCCTGTTCCTTAATCATCTTTGTGGCCCTGGGCTGGACTCACTCCAGTAAGGCCATATCTCTTTTTTACTGGAGAGCTCAGAAGTGGGTGCCAGTACTCTAGGTGCAGCCTCACCAATGCTGAATGGATCACATGATACAGAATTTGCATTATAGAGGTGGTAGGAAACCTTGAAAAGCTTAAAAAATGCATGAAGTACTTCAGATCTGTTTGTTAATGTGTGTTAAAAAGTTAAAGTGGTTTGGTGTGGTTTTTGTAAGCTTCTACTTATGTAAAAACTTTTTTTTGGGTGAAATGTGAGTTTTGATAACCCTGAATACATGATATTAGAAGAGATAGTCAAAGGTCTGAATTCACTTTTATCTCTTTGTGCCCTACCTAAGTAGAAGTTACATCTGTGGCAAATGTATTCCATTTAAGGACACAGTTCTCATAAGAAAATTATTCAAGTGTTTAGATTCTGACAAAATATTGATTCAAAAGCCAATACAGAGCCAAAAGTCATTATAAAAGAAACCAGTATGTTATCATTTTTATAAATAGCAAAGTTTCTGAAATACAGAGAAAATGTAGGAAGTTGGTATTTGTACCTACAATTTCTTACAATTTATACAAAATCTTTTTCCTGTTTGAATTAGTTATGGTGTTTTGTTTTTTACTAATCAATAGCCACTGTACATAACCACATTAAAAAATAAAATCAAACAACTCCCCCAAAACACCCCACAAACAACAAAATGCAAACAAATTCACCTTTGTTTGTAAGTGTTTCAATAAGATTATCTTCTTATTCTGTTATGAGATATAATATATAAGGATTCTGAGATTTATTATTGCCAAGATACCTCTGGTAAAATTAGAAAAATAGAAAAAAAATCGCCAAATCTTCATGATTAGCAACTTATTTCATCAGGAGATGTATTAATATATGTAAACTACAAATAAATATTTCTGTTTCAGCTTTAATCAAGATCATACTGATAAAAAATTGTGAGACTCATGGCTTGGCTTAACGAATCCACACTTATCTACTAATGTACTTACAATGTCACATCCCCTGTGAGTTACATAGCAACTGTTTTTAAAAGAAGCAATCTTTTAAAAGAAGCAAACTATCAGTAGTGCTTAGAGTAAGATCTCACAGTTGATGCATCATAAGGTAGGACTGGGTGAATTTTCAAGGTCTTGTTGCTCTTTTTCTGCCATGATTTTTGTTAATATAGTGGAAATTATGCTAGTGTCATAAAATTATTTGGGTTGGAAGAGGCTTTAAAGATCATCCACTTCAATTCCCATGCCATAGGCAAGTACATCTTTCACTAGATCAGGCTGCTCAAAGCCCCATCCACTTTGACTTTAAACACTTCCAATGATGGGACATACACAGCTTCTCTGGGCAGCCTGTTCAGAGTTTCACCACCCTCAGCAAATAAATTTTTTCTCCTTATGTCCTTTCTCAGCCTAGCCTCTTTCCACCTCTTTCCTCCTTGTCCTGTCACTGCATGTCTTACAAAAAAGTCCATCTCCATCTTTCTTATAAGCCCCTTTTAAGTACTGAATAGAATCACAGAGTCACAGAATATGTTGAGTTAGAAGGGACCCACAAGGATCATCGAGTCCAGATCCTGCCCTTGCACAGGACCATCCCCAAGAGTCACACCACATGCCTGAGAGTATTTTCCAAACAATAGGGATTAAATAAGGTCTTTCTGAAGACTTCTCTGCTTCAGGTTGTACAATCCCAACTCTCTAAGATTTTCTCCACATCAGAGAGAAGTCCAGATACCCATGTTCCCTCCTCCTCTTGGTCTAGCAGAGGTAGGATGTCACTAACCCAGCACACACACCACACTCTTTAGGCTCACAAGCATGGACATGTTTGTAGTTCCCCAGAACATCAAGGTGGACCCTCACCAACCAGATCTCAGCCGTCCAAGGGCATTAATGGGCCTCATTCTACACAAGACCTTTTAAACCCTTTCCTCCTGTTGCCCATTTTGTGCCCCCTGATCACCTTTCCCTAAACACTGGGTGCCTGTGTCCTCTTACAGCTTAGACTCCTGCTTGTTCCAGTTGCTAGCACCACAAGCTGCAGACATCTATAGTCCTAGTCTGACTCCCGCACCAAATCCACTAGCTAGTTAGGCCAGCGGCTGGAACTGAGTCCTTGCAGCAGTGCCACACATGGGATACAGAGTGAGATTGCACAGAGAGAGAGAGAGTTAAAAACAGATAGAAGACAGGACAGATTGCAGTGATCAGGCAGAGAGCTCAAACAGACAGGTATACTGACTGTTCATGTTTTACATGAGACCAGCCCTTTTTGTAACATTTTCTGTCTTCATCTCACAGACTGCCTTGCCTTGCATATTGTCTCATTAGTTAGCACAGTCACAGTGACACCTGCCATTATTCTGGACCCTTCTTATTTGTTACAAAGTCCTGACTGGCCTGCAGAACTTTGATAGCGCATGGATTCATGTGACTAAGGATGTTAGTTGTGTTTGTCTCCATCACGTTTCATTGACAGATTTTGTCTGTATGTTTTATTTATGGCTTCCCCCTTTTCCACAGCATCCCACTTGACAAGGTATTCCATCAGTTAATCTTGCTGAAATAATTGTTCCCTAATTCCACATGCAATTTACCTAGTGTGACTGAGCAGGCTTGTCTCTTGTTAGTGCCTGTTACTGCCTCCCTTATCTTTAGTCAGTAAGATTTGTGTCTCTATATGCTCTCATTTATGGTTTCCTCCTTTTCTCATTATCCTCTTTTTGCATTTAAGCTGCCCTTGATCACATATCCTTAGAGGAATGTTCAGTCTCTCCTCCCACATGCCCTTCAAAGTATCACAGTAACTGGACTACTATTTCTAAGCTTAGTATATGTCAGATACACTTTATTTAAATTAACAAAAATTTCTTGACTTCATATGTGGGGTTTGTTCCACTTTTTGTCCATAACAAGATTTTGAGTGTAAAATTGTTAGCATGCAGGGGGAAACGGTGCATATCAGTTGTGCCTTTCTTTCTCTGTCCTTTATATTTATCTCACATCTAAATAAATGTAAGAAATATTTTGAGGTTTTTTCTTGCCTTACCCAAGGCTTTTCCAGATATAATCTTTACTTAGCTTAATGTAACTATCTAACTTAATTACATCAAATGTAAATTATACAGAAAACGCTAATATACCAAAACTCTATGAATTAATGTTTCTCTGAAATGTGATGCTTTTCTCTTTTGAGCAACACTCTGATTCATAGGTTTTTAAAAGAAATGTCAAACAAGCTTTCATCCTTAAGGGATAGAAAGAAAAGTAGTCAAGTGCCAGGCTGGTTTTTGAAAGACATATTCAAAAGCTTTGGAAAGAGTGTTTCCAGAAACTTAATTTTTAACCACATATTCTACACTGATTTTCATGCTAATCATTCTATTTTCAGTCTGTCTGTTTTTATTATAAGGAAGAGAAAAAGCAATAATCATTGAAAAATATTAAAATAGACAAAGAGTAAAGCTTCTTTCTGTTAATTTTTCTGCTCTCTTGACAAAATCTAGGTGTTATGATCTTGCTTAGGGAAAAGTTGAGTAACTGAATATAGCGAAGAGTGGATGACAGGTCAATGAAAGCAAGGAGGTAACCCGTGATATCATCATTGACTCACTTGGTTGATCATCTTCCTGGCATCTGGTTATAAATCCATGCAATCGCATACTGTCATACAACCCTGCAACACAGAGAAGCTGAGGACTCTCAAGGCATTAATGCTGAGCCCTGCCCAGAGCCTGAATTAGGGACTGGTGGGAGTGAGAGTCACATCTCCCCAGGCTGGGCTGGACTGACCCACTGCTGTGGTCACTGGGGCAGGTGTCAGTCCCCTGCAACAGTTACTGGTGTGTATGTGTTTGTGTAAGAGTGTCTGTGTGAGTGAAATGCTTCTCCTCACCCAGCCTATGCCATTTCATAAATTCAGCTTGGCAATGCTCTTTTCCCTCAATGACAGACAATTAATAAATTAAAATAATTTTTCTTTATAGATCTTGACACAAGGTGATTAAGTGAATTTTAGCTAATCTTAATTATATTTATACCTTAAATACAGATAAAAATAAATAATTGCCCAACTTGAGATTTACAAGCAGAGATAGTAGCACTAATAGAAGTGGTCAGGTAGAGAATACTATTCATAAATAAAAAACAAATCATCCGTACATCAAGTGTGGTGTGAAGAAATTAAGAATTTTTGTTGATATAAGAAGAAAACTGTAGTAGAAAAAAGGAAAATGTGATTCAAAAAGTAAATGAATAACATTATCAAAATCAATGTTTCTAAATTAAGGAAAGATCTGTATTATATCCTGGTTTTTTTCCTGGCTTTCTATATGCTAGTAAACTAATCAAATCTTAAACTATTCTCTGGTACTGACACTAACTGGTAGCATTCAGCACACAATCCTGTTGAATATTTTTGACTTCCCAAATGTAATCACTGAAATTTTGTATTGGAAATGGTTACTGACTTGTGCTTGTTCTTGTCGAGAAACTGTTTGAGAAACTGTGCATCAGTTTACAATGAAAGCACACTACCAACTGTTCCAGTAAATAGTCAGGGTAGATAATTTAGTCTGGGTGCTGGGGGACTGACACTGTGTGTTTAATTCTTAGCTACATCGAGATCAAGGGAACTTCCAGGGCATGCCAAGACTCCCTTCCAGACCACATGCTTGGGTGTCCTTTCCATGTGACAGAATGAGCCGGCTTGCCTCTGCCTCCAGGAGAATTAAAAAGACCAAGCCTCTACTATAAATGCAAGCAGGAGTTCATTATTGTGCCTTAAAACTTGCATTTATGCAGGTATTAATAAAGTTTTAATAATAAAAATAACATTTGTGCATAGTTTCTCTGTTTTAAAAAATGCAACTTCCATTGGTTTCAGATTTTTTGAACTTGATGAGAATAAAAACAGCTATTATGCTACATTTTTAATGCCTTGCTCATTCCTGTTAACAAATATGATATGTTGATTGCGGATGAATATAGTATTTATTTTTAGTGAGATCTTGATGTCCAACACCTTTACCACTGCTAACCTTGCTTGGAATGGAATCTGTCTGGATATAATGCTGGAAAATTCTGGAAAAGTTAGCTGGAAAATTCTGGAAAAGTTAGTAACTTAAATTTAGATAAGTCTAATGCTTAGTGTATTAAATGGAATGCTTAAATGCCACAGATTCTGTTCTTTTAAAGAAAACAGATGACAGATGTTACATAAAGTTTCTGAACAAAATATTTATTCTAGGAATTCTTATTGAAGTTCACACACAGTGCATTTAAATTCATTATACCCCAGCACCCCAAAATGCTACACTTTATGAATTGCAAATGGCCTTTTTTAAACAGAGCACTATTTTAATTACTTTTTTTTTCAAACTTTTCTGAGAACTGCAAATATGACAAGCTTATCATGGTGAGTTTTTTTCCAGGCAAAAAATTGAACCAAACATGATAATTTGACTAAATTTTAGACATGAATATCTTTTGGTTTTGTTGGAATTTTTTTTAATCAAAAGAGCCACTTCCTTAAATTAAAAAAAAAATAAAAAATTGATGCTTATCAAACAAACTTTACTAAGTGGTTTAAATTCTTCAGATCTGAAATCAATAAACTTACTAACTATATGCCTTAACTTCAAACAGATTATTTACCTCTCCAGTGAATCAATTTACATATTGCAAGTGTCTTTTATGTTCAAGTGGTTCTTCTTTTTCTTGACTTCTAAAAAGGGAAGAAGACTAATCCCCTCAATGGTGTTTTTGTCATCATTCAGTTGTTACTTGCATTAAATTTCAGAAAGCAGTTGATTTTTTCCATGCTCTTTTGTGTAAATGAAACACATATGATCATATCAAAGTTTCCTTTAATCTCCAAACAATTCAGATTTCACTCTTTTACTTGCTTGTTTTTAAATGGAGAAGGGAAATTAAAATGAAATCTTCAGATAGCTGCATGAATGAGACACAGGCATATTGCCTGTGTTTTCAAACTTTTCACCACCCTTATTACTACAATTTTTAGTGCAATTCATTAGAGAAGGGTACAGTTTTAAACATGTGTGTTGTCTTCTAATAAAAACAAGACTAAACAAGACAGAAAACAACACCATAATAAGGACGTGGGACATATCCTCATTTTAGACTGCCCCCATTGCACATCAGAGCATATAATGGAAGTAGTGTGGTAAAAGAATATACAGGACAAATTTTTTTCTTTACAGTTGGGGAAATTTCAGAAGTTTGTTACACTTAGGTGAATGGAATTTGTCTGTTTATGACTTAGGCAATATGTGGTTCCCTTATATTCTACTGTCTGGTCTAAAATATCTGAATTTTTTTTTTTTTTTTACTATTTTACCAACAGATCATTTTATTGTTTTTAAAGTTATCTTATTCTGCTGTTTAGAAGTTCATGGCAAGTAGATTTTTAAATTACAGCACCTCAAAAAATAGAAACCTGATATTACAATTTTTATGAAATTTGAGACTAGTTTTACTATTGAAGACAAATGAGAAAGGGGAAAAAGAATGAATCCATAAAAAACCCCTGAAGATATTGTAGCCCATACAGTGGATAATAGCTTTTCCATTCTCTACATCAGTCTTAAGCATGAATAGATTATCCAAATTACTGTGCAGTTGTATGAAAGATGTTTGCTATTACTATAATCAGACATGTCACAAAGAGTGATGATGGCATAGTATACAATCAGAATTTACAGAATATGGCTGTCAGTGCTATACCTAAGCTTCTTTTCAAAGGAACTTGTGTTTAAAATTTGAATCTGAACTCCTACTTCTTGGAGAAATGGAAGTGCAGTAAATCTGTATTGTAAAATTCAATATCAAAGAAATGTTGATTAGAAAAGGAGATAGTCTGCAAAACTGCACAATATAAATCAGGAAAACCAAGCCCATAAAGTCTAGTTCTTCAAGATCAAAGCTCAACACTATTAAGTTTTCTACACTTTGCCACCATTCTTAATCTAGCTTTTTGCTTTATATTCTGTTCAGCCTTGATTTAATTAAAAAAAAAAAAAGATAAAAAGATAAAATCCATCATCTTCTCTTGTTCATTTTTTTATTACAAAGAAAGCCTGATTCTTAGGTCTGATATTTTTTGTTTAATTAGATTCAGAGTTAAGTACTGTTTTCTCTGCAATATGTGTAGTATTATCTGCTTTGAATTCCTATGAGGGAACATAGGTGACTGAGTTGTTTCATCACCTTTTCTTGACTTTCTTGGTTTTCATGCTTACTCTTTATTGGAATTGTGTTTACCTACACAGATAGGAAGACAGACAGCTTATTGTGCTTCTAAAGTAGTCTAAGTATTCTTGTTTAAAGCTTTTAAATAGCTGAAAGTTAGTTTCTATTTAATACATTGAAATAGTAAACTGGTATAAAATAATATTTTTCCATTTGTTTTGACTTTGCCTTCTTAAATTCTTAATTTTTTTCTCTCATAGGAGAACAGCTGAAACTTTGAAACATTATTTTCAGTGAATGAAAATATTGCTTGGTTACTAAATTAGGTAAGAAAATTATTAACAGTACTTTCAAAATAGCTAATACTTCCTTACTTATTTAGGAGAAAGATTCCTCTGCTCATTTGTGAAATCTCTATTTTCAAATTAGTTTGGCTAATTATCTTCAGGGAAAAATCAAAAGTTATCCTCAGTTCAGGAATTTAATAGCAATTTATGTTGTCAGTCAAAAAGTCTGATAGCCCAAAAATGCTCTTGACCACATTTATAATTCCATACTTCTCTAGAGTCTCTTAAGAGGTGCACAGAGAAGAGTAAAACACTGTGTGTTATTGTCTGTATAGTTGCTTTTGGGAGACTTTGCACACATACTTCAGTCTTTGTAGATAATTATTCAAAAGCATCTGTTAATTGATCATTATTAGTCTACTTGGCAAATAATGTGAAAATGTCTTAGAAAATGAAGGGAATTAAATAGAAAACAATGCTGTTACCATAGAGATCTATGAGGCATACAGTCCTTGGAATATGCTTACAGTTCCCACAACAAAACAAATACAAAATAGTTACAAAGAAAACCAAAGGCCATCAGAGGTACAAAATTACTTTCATAAGAAGAAAAGTAAATAGGCTAGAATCCATCAGCTCGGCTTGGAAAACAGTAGTCAGAAGAGGATATGCTAGTGGTGTAAACTCATGGATGAATAGAAAGGGCAAATAGGGAATAATTATTTACTGTTTCTCATTATCTGAATAAAACAAACTAACCAAAACCAAAACCAAACATACACACCCACCACCCTACAAAACCACTCTTACTAAATAATAAAGTAGAAGGTTTTAAAACAACTTTTTATGTATATATAACATTGTTGCTTTAAGAATTGCACTGTAGAAGTACAAGTGCATTCAAAAATAAAGTATGCAACCTTAAAAAGGACAGCTTTAGGCTATGTAATCCATGTAAACACTATAGTCCAACAAGGTTTTAAGGACTAGAAGCTTGGAGAATATTTCAAAAGGAAAATTGCTTGTCTTTTTTTTTCCTTACACTTATATTGTAAGACTCTGCAGATCAGCATTAAAAACAGAATGCTGCTCTGCATGCAACATTTGTTTTGCCCTAGTATAAATGTTCTTGTGTTTTTAACTGCTGTGCAACCCTATATCTAAGCCTGCTCTGTACAAGTCCTAAGCTATTCTACAACAATTTAATTTACTCTATGAAGAGTAGTACCAATAAAGCCTCTTTTTAATCATCTTTCCATAATCATTTATCCAGAAACTGCAATTTATTTCAAAATTGAGTATATATTTGTCATAATGTTTAATTAATGTGCACTGTGCAGTACCTGCCAAATACCAGGGGCCTTATTTGTAGGAGAACAAAATTACACCGAATGGAAAAGAAATAACAAAACTGCTTGGCAAGACTGGGTGTCAAGGAGAGGAACTTCAATCAAGAACTGTTTTTCCAGAGAAGAGAGTTTATTATCATGTATCAGGTTGTTACGGGTTTCCTGGTTTATGAGTTTATAGTTGTAAAGTTAAAAATCCTTATTTGAATATTGTTCAAAATGGCGTGTCTTCTTCTCCATCATGTTGTCCCTGCTCCCTGGTTGGCTAGATTTTGCTGCAGTGGAGTCTTTCCTTATATGGTTATCTCCACCCTCCTTTACCTTTTATGGTTGTAGCCCTCTCCTGTTCTTCCTTTTATGTTATGCTCCTCCCAAGTTCTGCCCCTCTTCCAGAATGTTCCATGCTCTGCTGTATATAACCTGGCGCCATCTTAATAAATGCACCATTCTGTCTTTATTGCCAACTCAGAGTGAGCCTCTCCTTCTTGTCCCCGTACAGGTTTTGTCACTTGTTGAAGTACTTTTGTTAGGAAAAGAAAAAAATTATATGAATTTTTAGATGTTCAATTATGTTAATTGTGATATTAGTGACAATAATATTTTTCTGATTATGGTGTAAGCAAACACAATCAATTTCCTTACAAATTCTTCCCAGGCTTATGGTTTTTCAGCAAGTGTTTAAACCATCTTCCTCTTGCCTCCACTCAGTGTCTGCTGCAAGTGACTTCCTACCAAGTGACCAAGTTTTCTTTATCTCCAGGATTTATACCTGCAATAGAAACAATACTTTAACAATGTGCTATTCTTTCCAAACTACAATTCTTTCCATCTACTTTGGAAAAATCTTCCTGAGTTAGTACTTGCTTTGGTCTTCTGTATATTTAATGTTTTGGAAAGTGGCTTCTGTGATTACAATTACACAGAAAAATTAGTCTGCTCCAAGTAACTTACTTGGAGTCAAAGTAAGTGGCATACCATGGCTTATGCTTAGATTGATTATGGCAAGCCTCCTCAAAAGCTGATGTGCTAGATATCACTTACTTCTTGGCTTCCTTCAAGTCTTATGTGATGCTTTTGGAATCAAAAGACAGGATTATTTTGTCAGTGCAGTTAATTTCTTTTTAGTTCAGGGTGTAAGACATTATAGGAAGTATTGGAACTGAATATATTTTGTTGGGGATTAAAATTTTTGGGCGATGGAAGAGTTTAAAAGATTGAAAAAATGAATAATTTTAAATTTTTAAACCAAATTTTTAAACCAATGCTGCATTCACACAAAGTTGTCCTAAAGATCAACTTATTCACTGTGGTAATCATGGTTGCACTAGAGACACCACTATTCAACAATCTTTTCTTAGGTTACCTGTGAGTACACAATGCCATGTAGCTCGTGTTCCATCATCAGTGCTGTTGGCTGCAAGACCTTGGTGCTTCCTCCTCAAGGTGGAAGTGATCAGGTCCGAGAGCTCAGCAATGACACAAGCTGAAACTGAAGTAGGCTGGTGACGAACCTTCTTACTCTTATGGTTGTCCTTGTTTATGTCTGATAGTCTTGCTTACATCCCCTTGGTAGGGTCTTCTCTGCTCTTACATTGGGAAACAGCACTAACTGCTCAATGCAGACTCAAAGTAGAATACAGGAAAGCAAATGATTCAACACTTGCCTTGAAAGAAACTGTTGATTTTGGAGTAACATAGCCAGTGTTTGTTGAATAAGTACAAATACTATTTTTCCACTGGTCTGAAATCTAAATTTTTATGGCATTTAGAATTTATTTCTGTGCAATATATAAATGCTATTGCACAGTATTAAACCTAGCACTGGCACAAACTTGGTGAACTTTAATTAGCTGTTGTCCTACTGTTATTTTTTTAAAATATCTCATTGTTCTGAGAAAAAAAAAAAAGCCATTTGAAAGTTAAGGTTCTGGTACAGAGACATTAAATTGTAATCAGAAATAGCCATGGAAATTCTATGTCTATTATTACAGTGACAAGCACTGACAGTCATCTACCTTCTTTGTCTCTGTGGTGTATGTAATAGAAATGAGAGGAACGCAAATACAGGCCATGATTCCTGTAAGAATACACTCATTAATATTAGTGAGGTAAACAGCTATTTTTTTGAGAGTGCATATGTGCTTCAAGTGCTCTTCTAAGAGGCTTAATTTAATATTACATACATATATGTGACAAAGTAAGTCAGATTCTAGAATAAACTGAGGAAAATTAAAGTGCAATTTGATTTCTTCATGTAAGTTAACCCATTTTAAGAACTAATTGCAGATTGACAAGTATTAGCTCTCCTAGAAATACTTTTAAATTGATAGTCAATAATAAAAATCTGTCCAATACTTTGTGATATTTGACTATAGTAATATATAGCTTAATTTATGAGATAAGAAAATACATTACATTGCTTTTATCTACACCTTACATGAAATGAAGCAGATAATCCTATTAAAAGTAAACGAATCAACAATTCGGAAGAAGAAAAGAAAAAAGATGACATCTTTGTACTATTTCTGTGTAGTTTCTCAGCTGAATAGTAAATAGTTTTTCTGTTTTCTTGGTTGGGGGTGTTGGCAGGTCTTTTTAGTTGTATGTTTCAATAGTTGTCTGGGGTTTTTTGCTTTGTTTTGCTTTGTTTGCTTATTTGTTTTGTTTAGTTTTTTTTCCCAAATCTAGGCACTCACAATGTTGTTCTAAACTAATATTTTAGTGCTCAAATAGCAGATTTTTTCTAGTGTAAGACCGTCATTGTATTTTTTCATTAATTTAAAAAGGGTTTGTCAATATCTGAAAATTTTTGAAAATCTAGTAATTTTTATTTAATTTTCTAAGCATGGTTCAAATCATGCATGCCTACAGTGAACTATGGGGTATATTGTATAGAATTATAAGGTAGATCTGTGAAATTGTCTACATTTACACTACAGTTTGTAATAATTGGTAGGTCTTTCATTTGAAGTCTTAAGAAAGTTCCTCTAGACTGATTTAGGTGTTGTAGTGTATAGCCTTAAGGTATAACTAATCTAAAACACTAAAGGAAAATATCATCATAATAATGTAATTTATTTATATGCAATCACCAAACTCTCATACTATTTACTCAAACACCTATCAAAGATTTTTTTTAATACATCAAAACATCAAACTCTCATAGGATACACAAAAACATCTATCAGAAGCTGTTTTAAAATGCATTAAAAAAAGAAACTTATAATGCAATTTGTGGCTACTTCTGTAGCCACTTCTGTGGCTAACTGTGAATTCTGATACACACCTGAATATGAGCTTTTCATGTTAGGTTCCCATTTACAGGTAACTGAAATACACAGTGAGATTACATTTATCATGTGTTGATTTCAGACATACATATGTACTAGTAAAATATACTGGAAATATTTCCAGATATGTGAACAACTGAGTAATGTCTACTGCTAAACAATTAAGATGCTTCCTGACATGTTTGTTGTCGGCCAGTTAGAATTACTCCAAACAGTTCCTGGAAAGTTTCAGAATTAAGATGGTCCAGTAACTATTCATGATAGGCAGATGCAATCACAGTGCTTCACAGAATAAGATGGTTACACTGTATGGACCTGGAGTGCTAGTGCCGGAAAGCAGTGGTGGGCCCTTTCATGTTCCTGCACCCTAGGATAGCAAAGTTGTTCTTTTTGAACTTAACAGCTTAAAAATATGTTATAAATTTACTACATTCTAAACTATTGCTCTTAAAATATATTAATCAGCAATTCACAGTAGCAACACCATCTAAACCAAAAGGAAAATAAAGATTTGCTCAACCTGGGCCCCTCAGTTCAGGAAAGATATTGAGATGCTGGAGCAGGTCCAGAGAAGAGCAATGAGGCTGGTGAAGGGACTTGAGAAAAAGTCCTATGGGGAGAGGCTGAGGGAGCTGGGGTTGTTTAGTCTGGAGAAGACAAAGTTTAGAGGTGACCTCATCACTCTCTACTACTACCTGAAGGGAGGTTATAGCCAGGTGGGGGTTGGTGTCTCCTCCCAGGCAGCCTGCAGTAGGACAAGGGGGCACAGGCTTAAGCTTTGCCAGGCAAAATTCAGGTTGGATATTAGAAAGTTCTTTACAGAGAGAGTAATCAGGCATTAGAATGGCCTACCCAGAGAGGTGGTAGACTCATCGTCCCTGGAGGTTTTTAAACTGAGATTGGATGTGGCACTTAGTGCCATGATCTAGTAAACAGAATAGTGTTGGATCAAGAGTTGGATTCAATGATCTTGGAAGTCTTTTCCAAGCCAATTTATTCTATGATTCTATGAAGTATGCTTAAAATGTTGTAATTGTCATCTTCTGTTTTCAGGCAAAGAGTGAACTAAGGATAAATAGAGAATAAGTGTATAGGGTTAGAACCAAGTAGTACTCAATTAGCTGTAGCTAAAACACACTTTTTGAAACACTATTTTTTTGAAAACTGTGAATCACAACTGCAGGTTTTTTTCTTTTCAATTTCTGCCTAGTTTCCAAGTTGTTACACCAAAATTACAGAATAGATTGGCTGTATTCCTACCAATTTATTATAGTCAAATCCTACCACAGGTAAAAAGAGTGTACTATATATATATATATATATACTACATATGCCAACCTAAGAATTTTTATTATTTTAGTTTAACTGAAGTCCAACAAAGAATTATTATTATTATTATTCTAGTTGTAATGGTCCAAATATATATGTGAAACAATATACAGTTAAAATCACACGTGTGGAAACTTTCAAGTATTTTCCCCTTTCTCCAATATAATCTCATTTCTATACTCACCTACACTGCATTTCACTCCAGGATCATACACAGCTCCTTCTATACAGTATAATTGCTTGTTATTATTAACTAATTGATTATAAAATACATGTAATAGGCATTATATTACAAAATTGTAAAAGTTAAACAAAAGCTGAAATGTTGTAGGTAATTGTTCAAGAAAAAAAAAAAGATCAGCTCAGGATCAAAGTGGTTTATTGATTTATTAAGGATGCAATCAACCAGTAATCAACAAATCATACCTACAGGATAAGTATCAACAAAAAACCCAGATAAATCATAATCCTAGACATAGCTATCATAGCTGCCTAAGACATCCTTAGATAGGACATGTTATGCAGCTTCCACCTCAGGCTGTGACTTTTAATTCTTGTTTTGTAACAGCTTGAATTAGGTTTAGTTTGACTTCATTTATTTATTTATTTTTACTAGAGTAGATCAACAGTACAGTGTTCCTACTTTGAAGTAACTGTTCAGAGAGGGGTTTAAAGCAGTGTCTTTTACTGCAGTCTTAGTAATACTTGCTGTATCAGTACCTTTCTCTGATCTCATATATTTCCCATAGTCCTTTGGAGATCTTATCTCAAGTTGCACCCTCTGAGTTCAATGCCTCATAAAAAAAAAAGTGAAAAGAAAGAAGAAAAAAAGCAATGGGCGCATGTGTGTGTGCTTAAATGTCAGCTTTCAGTAAAGGTGTTCAAAGTCATGCAAATAGTCCAAGACGTTACAGACACCAGTGAGCCAGAAATAACAGAGATATATTGTGCAATTTTGTTGAGTACTTATCAAATTAAATAATCAGCTTCAATAAGACTACTTGCTCATCTGAGAACTCAGTAAGGTGATTGAACAATTCCCACTATGGCAACACCTTTAAAATGGCAAGGTTCAGATCTTGAAGGTGGTAAAATTATTAGTCTTAGTAGAGAACTATAGTCTTCGGCTTTAAAAAAGAAAAAAATATAATCCAGGATAATTAAAGCAATCTACACATCAATGCATATAATATTTTCTGAATATGTATAAGGCATATTTCAGGAGTATTTTTGTACTAAAACCAAAAAGCTAATTAATTCTTTACATTCCCTAGTTCTGCATAAAAAACCATGTTCCACAAGATGAGTTTAAAAAAAAAAAATTGAGTGTTTTCTATTTTCAGACTGCTTCAGCACCAGCATTGCAGCATTTATTAGGTTAGAAGTATACTCTGAAGAATCTTTGGGGATCTTTTTAATTCTTGTAGCACTGGCTAAAATGCTAATAATATGTGCCAAATTATATTTGTCTCTAATTACTTTTCCAGTTAATACTGGCACTTTACACTGCAATCAAATAACATTTTTAATCCCAAAACTTTTCACAATGCCCAAATATATCAGGTTCATTCCAAACTTTTTTTTTTTTTAATAAAATCAAATTCTGTACATATGAATTGGGATCCAATCTATTCTATGGATGAACTTAATTTTCATTTCTCTGAGCTTTAGAAAGTGTGCTTGCTCACACCAGGATTTTACAGAACTCTCAGGGTTGGTACTTCTGGTCTTCTTGATTACAGTGTTATTTTGCAGCTGTGCTCCTTCTAAGAAGTGCTTTCAAGAACCAGAGCAGATAGTGAAAGAGATTTTCTTCTGTGAAGACTTTCTTGCTTAAGAAGGATAAATCCATCTGCCTCTTTTAAACAGTTGATAATGTCTGAGCATAAGCAAGTGCAATGTGTTTTCTATCTCCGTTTTGCAGAGTTGGCAATTCTAACTCAATTTGTCAAACAATGGCAAGAAGCAAATGTAAATGACATATTTTGCTGAAAATATGTAAATACATGAAAATATGAAAGTATCAGCCGAAAAAACTAATGAGTCCTTTGATACTATGTTGTGTGACACTAATGGCTTGTTGATGAAAACTATATTGGCAGAAATTAGTTCAGATAGAAGCCTGCTAAAGCTTGGAGGCTGAAGGGTGGGAAAGGCAAATGCACAATAATGAATACAGTTTTAGGATAAATTATTCTGTCAGTTGAGTCAAATTGACATGATATTGGTATTAGAGATGTGTATTTTTTGTGCCTGAAGGATATGCTGCTATGTTGAATATTGCTAATGATGTCAGGAGTGTGGGCAGGTGACCTGTTCTGCCCTACCTGAGTTGTGTTTGCATTTAGCTGAGCAGAGTAACAAACAGACTTTTTCATAAAGAGTTGGATGAACTACAAAATTATTGTGCCATGTTAAAGTGATTAATGAAGTGTACTTTAAATAGAACTTTTATAGCTTTAAGTGATTCTATTTAAAATATATTTTTATATAGGGAGTGGGACATGGAGGGAGGGAGAACTCTTTTGTTTGAAATGGTCTTTTTCTTAAAAGTGAGCCAGGAACCAAACTCCATTTTTATTCAAACCTACATTAATTTGGTGAGTTCATTTACAGTATGATGTTTACTAAGATTAAAAGGTTTGCCTTTAAAGTTGACAGGATCAGATTTTNCTCTCTTCTTTACTTTTTCTCTTTTTATGTGTCTACCCCACACTGAATCAAATGCTTTAGATTCAATGCAGCATAGATTCTTGAAAAAGTAGAATTTGGACAATAAAGCATACATTATATCATGTCATTCAACTGTGACTACTTGGGGTGAAACACACTTTGAAAGATGCCAGTAATGTGTCTCAACAACAGCAATTTCAAAAATATTTAAATGAAATTTTTTTTGTACAGTTTGCACATGTGTGAGTAAAAAACACAACACAAATCTCAAAAATTATAAATCTAACTTTAAAAGAAGTACATTATTTTGGCATGTTTCTTGAACAACAGAGATGCTTATTTCTAAAATACTTGGTATAATTTTCTAAAACAAGTTATTCTAATTTCAAAACATATAAAACATGACAAATATGTTTAGGTTTCAATTTCAAAACACAGAATTTCCAAATTTCTCAGATAAATGATGTATTATGTTTTTAGATCAGATTTTTATTTTTGCTTGTCCCTACCTCCCCAGGCACCATACGAAAAATAAAAAAAAATGGAATTACTGACTTGTGCTTTTTAGTAGGTCTCTGCATTTTTCTATTAAAAAGATCACAAAATATTGAAGATCACATCCTCAGCCTGCAGAAGCCAGCATGTTTTCAACAAGCATTTACATTTACATCAGCTCAGAGTGGGTTCAGCGCCTTTCCTGGGCAACACAATTATCTGCTGCTACTTTACTGCTTTGGTAAACAAACAGACATAACATATGCAGTGGTTATAGCATCAGGCTCTGACAAGTGCTGCTTTAAACTTTTGTTCACTTTCAATGTCGTCTGCTAGAAAATATGCTGAAAAAGATTCTTTGTGTTTAGAAAAGAATCCATATAACTGAAAATAGTGACTACTCTGCAAGGATATTTTTCTTCTTGTACTGCCAGAGTGCTGTGTAGATGTTTTCTTTGTATCTTTCAGATACACAAGGAACTTGTCCTTGTCTCATTTATATTTATAGGTAGCTTACACTGAACCTATACTCCTTTGTGGAAACAGCAGATAGGTGTCTTAGGGTTGTTTGTGTCTTTTTTTATAGAAGTTATTTTGTTAACCTTATTATAAGTTCACAGAAAGCCAGGTAAATTATATAACTCATTTTTTCTTCTTTTACTGGGAGTGACAGAGTTCTGTGAAACTATAAGAATGATGTGTACTGTATATTACATGTAGTTTCATGTGGTCAGAATAAATTTATATACATATAAATAACTTACAAGGCAAATATGTTATGGTAAATAAATGAATAAGACTGATATTACTCTGATATGCCTCATTGCACACTTTAGAAATTTAGTTTAAGTAAATAAGCAAATTAAAAGTGTACTCTACTCTGCTATACATTATGACTGTTCTATAAAGTGATTTTTAGTATTGCAAGTGAAAATAACCCTAATTTAACCTATTTGTCTACTTTCAGAAAACCAAAAGGAAGTTTGTTACAGTTATGAAGGAACTGGGGGAGGGGGGGATGTGTGTGTGTTGGTTTTTGAAATTGTTTTAGTTTTATGAATAATCAAATATATGTTGTTTAAAGTAAAAGTTGAGTGAAGAATGACCAAAAGGTTTGAACTGACATAGTTCTGACAACTTTCATGGAGAAGCACTGGACCTATTTTTGCTAGTCTGTGATTTGGTTGGTGGTTGTCTGAATTCTTTAATTCTTGTCTTATTATTTCACTTGATGTGTTGCCCACCTTTAGAAGGAATTTTCTTATATGTAAGAATAAATTAGACTGTGTTTTTAAGAGGGTATTATTATTACCCCTAACTTTTAAACCTGTTAGGAACTAGATGTTTATAGAAAGAAATTTGGTATAAAAATTAAAAACAATACCATTTCTGCTGTTTCCATAGTACCAGTCTAGAGTTAGCTCCTGATTTCTAGCTTTCGGAAGTTAAGAATTACAGATTTTTCTGCCATAAAGAAAACCTGCAAAGGTATTTTTTTTTGTTTGGTTTGTTTGTTTTTGGTTGGTTTTTTTTTTTGTTTGTTTGTTGGTTTGGTTTTTTTTACTTCTAATCATATCCTCTGTATCCCACTTCATATTTTGCTTTTTACTCTCATAAAAGTGTGAAGTAAATCTCTGAAACTCCATTAATGAAAAGGAATGGAGACTGTCCCTTCCCATTGTGGCCATTGTGAATTAAGTACTAAATAATTTTGTACCAGAAAAGTTTATTGAAAGTACAGTATTTTTTGCTGAACTGAGTAAGAGAAATATCTTTCATGTGCTCTGAGAATAATTAGCAGATCAAGACATTCTAAGCCTTGTGTAAGAGAGTATTTGTCCCATGAATCCCAAGCAACCTTAGGTATCATACAGATTTAGCATAAACACTGAAAGACTAGTAGCAAAACAGATGGCATCTCAGTTTGTGCATATCTAAAAAATTAAGTGGGATTATTGTTTCATTAAATGTCTCTCCTTAAATGTTAAGGAAGAGAAGCTTAATCCCTTGTACACCAAATACAATCCAAAATATGTTTTATTGATTTCCCATTCCACTAAAAGTTCTCATTAATTATTCAAGTTCAAAAGAAAATGTATTACTGCTCCAACTCACTAGGAAGAAATATGTAAAGAACTGAAAATTTATAATTTCAGATTTCAGTTTGACTGGATATATGCATATGTGTGTGTGTATACTTGTATATGTATCTGTAAAATATAAATTACATGAAATTGACTTTATGTACATAACTGTGTATAGATAGACTATACATATGTGTACATATATACCTGCATATCTGCAGGTATACATCTGCATATACATACAGATATAAAATATCCATTGGAATTAAGTCAGCCACTGAGAGCCACTACTCAGCTCTTGTGAGACCCCTATCTGAAGTACTCCTTCCAGACATGGGGCTCCAAACACAAGGACCTGGACCAGGTATAAGGAGTTCAGAAGAGGGCCACGAAGATGATAAGAGGACTGGAGCACCTATCCTATGAAGACAGACTGAGACAGTTGTGGTTCTTTAGCATGGAGAAGAAAAGGCTTCCAGGAGACCTTACAGTAACCTTCCAGTACCTGAAATGGCCTACGAGGGAGATGGAGAGGGAATTTTACAAGAGGTTGTAGTGATAGGACAAGGAAGAAAGACTTTAAACTGAAAGATGGTAGGTTTAGCTTAGATATAAGAAGAAATTCTATATTGTGAGCATGATGAGACAGTGGAACAGGTTTCCCAGAGACATTGTGGACACCTTGGAGGTGTTCAAGGCCAGGCTGGATGGACCTTATTCCTGTTTCAGTGGAAAGAGTCCTTACCCATGGCAGAGAGGTTGGAACTAGGTGATCCTTAAGGTCCCTTTCAAGTCAAGCTAATCCATGATTTTAGGAAATATGTACTGCTTAGAATGTGGAAATATGCACTTAGAAGGTGAAAATAGTGTTTCTTCTGACATCTTCATTCAGATGAGCTGATACGGTAGCAAGATTAATCTGAAATGTTAACTCTGAAGATTCCCATGCAGTGTATCATATTTTTACTTGAAAGTTAGGAGTGATCCTCTTTGTTCTGCAGTCAAGCAATGTTCACAGAGGACTCTGGCTATTCCATTCAATTTCATGTCTTCGTTTTCTGCTAATGCAGGAATATTTAGTATAAAAGTGTCAAGAAAACTGGAGAATATTTGAATAAGGTCTGTTCCATTGAAACGTGCTATAAATTACAAGCCAGTTATTTAGCAATATAATTTTTCTTATATAATTTCTCTTTCATATATAATTCTTTTTTCAGAGAAAGAGGAGTCACATGTCACTGTTGATATGAGTTGAGCCTAGAAGAGAGCAGTGTTAGCATAAAACCTTACTTAGCCCTGTTGAAATGCATCTTAAGCTTAGTCAATTTACCAATCAGTCTTAAAACATCTAAGTCCCAATAACCTCCCAGAGGGCAAATTGAGAGTGATGACAGCCATCGACATTTCTGCTGGATGCCATCGTCTTGCCCATGGGACAGAAGGATCATGTAATTCTTTAAAAAATGTGTTCATCTGTGATTAAAGAGCCTCAGTGTCCAAGTCCATTTAGTATCCAGTGTAATTTTTATCTTAAATTTGTCTGAAGAAAAAATTAATCCAGTATTAGAATGTGAAAAATATATGAAATAACTTCTTTTCTCCTGAATACACCTTCTTCTTATATTCCTTTTATATCATTATAAAATGTCCAGTCCTGTGAATGTAGTGGCAGGGAACTACAAGTTATGTAGAATAAAAAAACAAACCAAAACAAGAAAACAAAAAAAAAAAACCCTTCAAACATGAAAGGAAAAAAAAAAATGAGCAGAAGAATCAAATTAAAAAAAAATAAAAAAGGTCAGAATAATGAAGTTTCACATACTTAAAAAGTCTAATCTTTGTACAAAGAACTCATCCAAGTTGTGACGGATTGACCTTGACTGGACAACAAGTGCCCACCAAAGCCACTCATGAGAGTGATAGAGCTTAATGGGACAGGGGAGAGAAAATATAAGTAAAGGTTCTTTGGTCAAGATAAGGGCAGGGAGAGATCACTTAGCCATTACCGTCACAGGAAAACAGGATCGACTCAGGGAAATGAATTTATTAACAGTCAAGTTAGTAGCATAATGAGATCTAAAACAAGATCTTAAAACACGTTCCCTTCACTCCTCCCTTCAGGGTCAACTTCACTTCTGATTTTTGCTACCTCTTACATATGCTACCTCTTACCTTCTGCATGTGGTTCCACTCACAGATGACATTCGTCCAAGAACTTATCCAACATGTGCCCTTTCCAGGTATTACAGTTCTTCACTAACTGCTCCAACATGGGTCTTTGCCACAGGACCCTCCAGGGGTTGCAAGTGGATATCTGCTTCGGTGTGGACCTCCATGGGCTGCAGGGGAACAACCTGTGTTACCATGGTCTGGACCATGGTCTCCAGAGGAAACCCTGTTCTGGTGTCTGAAGAACTTTATCCCCCTCTTTCACTGACCTTGGTGTCTGCAGAGTTGTTTCACACATTCTCACTCCTCTCTCCAGCTGCTGTTCTGCAGGACTTTGTTCCCTTCCTAAATCTATCATTCTGGAGATACTACCAACATTTCCCGTGGGCACAGCTTTGGCCAACAGTTGGCTCTTCTTGAAGCCGAAGAAGAGTTGGCATTGGCTCTACTGGACATAGGGAAAGCTTCTAGAGTATTCTCACAGAAGTCACCCCTGCAGCACCTTTGATAATAAAAGCTTGTCAAGGAAACTCAATACACAAATGTATAATATAAAAGTGATCTTTCTTATTTTTAATGCAAAATCAGGGAGGTCATTCCTGAAATATACAATGAAGTATTTGTTTTCTGCATTTCCTAGAGAAGTAACAAATGTCTCAAACGTATGTATTCAACAGAGCAACAAGGAATTTTCTTGACTTCTACCTCTCTGGTATTTCAAGTCTGTTTAGAGGTAAAGTACTTAAACTTTACCTGTTAGCAGACATTTATTTTGAAGTAGTTCCTTTGGTCAGTGTGATGACTAATGTAACTTGAGAAGGGTGGCATTTGTTAAGTTTACAAGTTTATCTTTCCCAGCATCTAGGAATAATTATTTTCTCCCGTTGATGTTCTCTATTATAAATTTTTACCCTGAAAAGAATGAAAAGAATTTAAGCAAGCAAGTATAATAATGGCAATCTGCCATGGTTTAACTATGCCACCAACTAAGCACAACACAGCTCACTCTCCCCCAACTCCACAGTGGTGCGAATTGGAAAAAATAGATAAAGCTCATGGGTTGAGATAAGAACTGCTAAAAATTGAAATAATAATGACAATAATAATAATAGCAACAACAATAATAATGAAAGGGAAAGGGAGTAACAGAACCCAAGAGGAAACAAGTGATGTACAATACAACTACACACCACCTACTGACTGATGCCAACATGGCCTCAAGCTGCAATTGGCCCCTCCTGTCCATCTCTTTTCCTGTTTATACACCAAACATAACACTCTATGGTACAGAAAATCTCTTTGGCCAGTTCAGGTCACCTGTCTTGACCATGCTCCCTCACAGCTGTCCGTGCACCTCCTTAACAGCAGAGCAAGAGACACCAGAAAGTTCTTGACTAACAGTAAGCATGACTTAGCCGAAAACTCAGCCAAAACATCAGTGTCTTATCAGCATTATCCTCATACTAAGTCCAAAATACAGTGCTGTACCAGCTACTAAGAAGTAAATTAACTGTACCCCAGCCAAAACCAGAGCACAATCATTGTTGTAATAATTAGCTCTTAAGAACATATAATTGAGAAGGTGTTGTATACATATTCATATGTAGTATCCCAAGAAACTGTTGCTGCATAGAGTGAACTAACAATGACCTTAGAATAAGAATTTATGTAGAGTGAATGTTTCATTCGGGGACCCTGAGGATACAAGCATAGGATGATGGCAGAAATCTTAAGGCTATAAACACAGATGGCCAATTATTGATCACTAAGAGAGTATAGCCCTTGAAAGGAGTTAGTTTTAGGGCATAAGAAAAGTAATGACCATATAACAAAGAAGTACAAATGGCTTAATTGCATTAATGGTGGAATTCATTGTACTATCAGAAAGTTATATCCTGAAGAAAAACAGAAACCGACTGTTGGAGAAAGCTTTAGATCTTGAAAATTAGGAACGTTCTGTTGTAATATTTTCCAGGCATATTACAATGAATACATAACTTGGTCACGTACAGAATAGTGCAACAATCTTCAGGAGCTTCCTGTAATTGATAGCATAAGCAGAGCCACCATTAGGCTGTTTCTATAAGACTGAAACAAAAATAAGTATTTGTGCAGGTTCCTTCCTTGAAAAGGCCTTGTGCAGGTAAACTTTTCCTTCTTGACATTTCTTTCCTATGTTTTGCTAGTGCATATAATTTCTTTCGAGCATATTTGTGGTACCAGATAGGTTTTTTTAAAATTAATAATAATGATTATTTTATTATAAATATTTAGTATATTTATTATAAAGTTATTTAAAATAAATACTATAACGTTATTTATAATGTTATAATGGAAAAGGAGTGTTGTTTTTTTTCTGAGCAGGATGAGTGTTTTATTTTAAAATGCCAATTGCACTTGAGATATGAGCTATGAAAAGCTCTGGAAAAATTAATGGTGAAGAGAAAGCTGAAGAATTGCTGAGATATCTTAATGGCACTTGGGGATGATAAGAATCCTATGAGCTGCTACCATCATTATCATTATCATTATCATCAATAGCCTAGGAATTATAAAAGACTATTCAATTTTTTTTTTCTTCCCTGGTCTGTATTTTTTTTGGAAGGGTCAGATGGGACACATGGTGCTGGGAGATACGGACGTGAGCATATTTCAGAATAATCGTCCTTCACAAAAAAGGGTTTAAGCTCTGTAGTCAAAATTTCAATATGTCTTGCTTCTGTCTTCAATCATTAGCAATGAATTCTATGAATTTTGCTAGGGAATGTTTAATTATAACTGCTATTTTTTAGTACCAGGATAAGACTGTGCTGCAATTAATACAAACAGAATAATTTATTTAGAAAATAACTGATAATTAAATACTGTATTTACAGAACAGGGACTTGCATGCCTGTTCAAGTATTTAATTGTTACTATAACAAAACTATAATACCTAAATGAAAAATAAAAAGGAAAAATATATTGCTGCTGTAAATTAGTGAGCTCGGTCAATTTTATTGAATTATATCTGTTGCTATAGGGAGTTCTTATTAAAGAGATCTCTTACTTGTTGAAAGAAGTCTGAACTTAAGTCTATTTTTGCCCTTAATTTTTACTTGTATGCAAATATATTGTACATAATGAGACATTTTATTTAAGGTAATAGTGACAGCACATCATTATGATGGATGCTGTAGGTATAGTCACTTCTAGCTTTTGTTCAGGGTACTTGTGATTCTAATATGTGTATCCTTTGTTATCCTAAAAACTATTTCACATGTGAATATCTGACTTGTCATTATTTTTGTAACATACTAATTTTTGTGACAAACTAAAATAGTTATTATAATAATCATGTTTTTTAATATTACTATTATTTTTACTACTACTTGTCTTACCAGTACTATTACTACTTCTACTGATACTAACTACATTAATGCCAAATAATTTAAAATAACAAATCAATCTTTACCTTTAAGCATTGTATTTTTCAATAATAATATTGAAGTATGATAAAAGGATAAATAAAGATTGAAGAAAACAATAACATATCACTATATAATATAAAAATACTTGTGTTATAGCATATAAAAAAAACTATGATCTTGGTTCTTTGGAGAAAAAAAGGCAATGTAAAGATTTCAAAGTTTTGTGCTGTTTGCTTCTTGAAGTTATACAGTTTTTTTCACATTTACTGTCTTTTACTCATTTATTTTCATTTAGAAAGAGTCCTGAACTATAAAATTAGGAGGATCACCTTTGGCAATTAGAGAGATCCCTAAACATTTAAAATTAGCACTCAGAATACAGGAGTTATCTGACTCAAATTGTTAAATTCATTTAACAGTGCAAAAGAGGCCTTAAATAGGTTTAGTCACATTTAATATATTCTATGCACGAATATGCACTCATATGATCAGTGGAAGCAGTATTTATTTCTGGTATCTGAAGTAGGAGTGCTCTAGTAGTGGTTCAAGCTTTTTTAGAACGTACGTAAAATCCTGTGCACGTAATCTACTAACAGAGAAAATGTTTCACACTTTTCATCAAAAGATGACAAAAGTATTTAATTGTGTACTAAGACAGGCTCTTGCATTAAGATGTGTTCCTGTACAGAGGCTAACAGGACATTTTCTATCACTCTACAGTATTATATAAGGTTATCAAAGTTTTTGTTGAGGAGTTTTTGTTTTACCTTTTGAGGCAAATTAAATAAACATTCGTGCTCAGTTATAAAGAGATGTAGAGAACAGTGCACTGGGCAGAATCTTATCACCATAAGTAAAGATATAGCACAAGACAATTTCTTATATATACTTGCACCAGCATCAATCCCGTATCAACATCAAGTTTCTCAGCCTGGTGTTGGGTTCAACCACCAGTGGCAGCTCTATGAAAAGTGACTCCTGAACACCCACATTCCATAACTGCTACAAAATAATGTTATGGTATACCTTCTATCATCATCTCATTAGACATTCTGGCACTCCATGCCAAATCATTCATTTGTCATGAATTACCATTGCTGAGTAGTTAATTTGAATTTCCCCTTCAGTCTGTAAGTATTTGTAACACAGAAGTTATATTTCAGCTTGACCTAAATGGTTTTAGAGCCCTCCAATAGTCACAGTCATAAGAAATAAGTTTCAATTTTTAAAATGATTTGGCTACCTTAGTAGCGTCCTCTTCAGCAAGAGCTGATGAAAAAATATTTACAAAGTTGTATTTAGAGGAGATTAAAAACCAACCAAAGTAGCAGAGTATCAGAATGGTGTAATTTCTGTTCTCCTTGGTTTTGTGGGTTTGACTATTTCATTTATAATCTCTGGCTGCTCCAAAAATTCCACAATTACATCCATTCTGGATTATGGCATAGATGTGTCACCGCAGTGACTACTTTTAATACTGCTAGTCCAACTGTGATGGTAATATTCTGTTTGTGTTGGTTCAGTCACGTAGTTGACATGTAAGACCTCAGGGTCCTCAATCATAACCATAACCTTTCATAACCATCTTATTTTTTCTTTTTCTTTTTTCTTTTTTTTTTTTCCCCATTAAAAATATCTGTAGTTTAACAAGGGCCTTTAAAGATGCCCGAAAAAAATCTGTCCTTTGTATATTCCTAGCTCAATGACTCTATGGAAAAATCTTTTATATCAAGACATCTCAAAGGAAATAAATTGTAATGTTGCTGAAGTCTTTGAGGTAAAGTTGAGTAAGTTGGAGGCCAGAAAAAAACAAGAAAATGACAAAAGAGAATGAACTACTATCTCCCAATTATAAGAAATTCATATTCCAAAGATGGAACTGTACATGGTCCTTGCACATCTTTTGTTCTAACTGGATTGAAATCGGAATTAAAGAAGCACATAGCAGCAACACCAAGTAAAAATAATCATGACCATTTATGATGAAAAGGCATGCATAGGATAAGTAAGGCAAAAAAGAAAAGGGGGAATGAGAGAGATGTAATATAAAAGACAGAAAAGTAAACTGAAAATGTAAGCATTTTATATCAGTTTAAAATAGATTGTTAAATTTAAAATTTCTTCCTCCTTTCACACTGATAACGTACCTTGAAAGTAATCATAGGTCAAAATATTCACAAGTTGACAATGGAATTTTCCCTTTTAAATATGGGGGAGTGAGATTGTCTAGGTGGTTGGGCTTTTTTACAAGAATCATTTTTAAACAGGCTGCTACTGTTCCATGGGCAGTTTAGAAAGAAGTAACTAGTCGGTGGAAAAGGGTTAATACTTGCACTTTTGCTTTATTGCAGAGAATTTTGTAGAAGTATGCCAAAAAGTTCTATTGAGGAGGTATCTCTCATCTATTTGGATAAGACATTTCTTTACAAGAATAAAGACTAAATTCCTTCTGGTATTAGGCATCATCTCTGACTCACCCTCTGTAACAGTTCAAATCAGTAAAAGCAAAACTGTGGATTGTCTTGATAATCTCTTTCAAACAGGAAAGAGTAAGTAGACTTCCTTGTCCCAGATAAATTTAGTCTAAAAAAAATCAAATTGTTTTTTTATTCCCCAAGAGAAATATTCTACTGAACAGGTTAATTAAGATTGCCAGTAACCAAGTTGTCATTTCTAATCAGGAAGTAGCTAGTTGATATGAGTCACTAAATATTGTTCATTGCATACTGAAGAAGATTCATTCTTTCCTGGGTTACTCCAAATTTTCAAGTATATCTCCCCCAGTTAATACTGTGAATAAAATACAGATGATCTAGTGCTCTACAAATTATTTCATTATAGAGTGTTGACATTGTCTATAATGGCAGGTTTATAAGACTTCTGGAGAACAGTGAAAAGCTGCTATCATTTTCCTTAGATGGGAAGACATATCTATGGAAAGACAAATATTTATTAACTGAAGAACTGTAAAATGATTTTCTGTCTGATAAGTGGATCTTGCCAATATAGTATCTGATTAAAAAACATATCCAATTTAATATAATAAGAATTCCAGGATTTGTTTTCCAATTCTTACGATTATTTTAGCATATTATTCTTCAGACTAACAAAATATGATTAATAAAAATCCTTTTAATTTTACATAATCACTACTTATTTAATGCTCTCACTGATCACTTGTATGTTGCTTATCCTGCATCTGATATCCTTAATTCCTTTTATTGTGCTACCTGCTATACTGTTTGAGGATTTAAGAAATAATGATCATTAAAACAGTGTGTGATGGAAAGTTTTTCATCCTTTCCCTGAGAAGAACAGAGAAATAAACAATAGAAATAATGTTATAGCATCTTAAAGAATTACTGTCTGTTATTTGAACCATTGACCCACCATAGATGACCATTTGCACAAACAGAGTTTGTACTAATCACTAAATGATTTATAGGATATCTGGTATTTGAGGGTTTTCTTGTTTTTTTTGTTTTTTTTGTTTTTTTTTTTTAAGGACAAATAAGGACATATGTACCTCGGCACAAAAGATGTCAAAAAAACATTTGAGTTTTGGTGGTTCATTTTTGTTAGCATTTTTATGTTTCTTTGTGTTTTTTTTCCTTTGTTTGTTTTTTGTTAATAAATTATTTTAATTGTAGTTATTTACTTAAATGCAAATGCTATTTAAAGGGGGTAAATAATATATCATTGTGGCATAGGATTTATAAAGTATTAAATTTTTTACTTCTCTGTTTCTTAAAACATTCTCTCTATCTTTTTTATTTGCCAAAAAATAAATTAACAAGACTAACTTATCTGATACAGTATGGATACAATGTTGATGTAAGAGAGGTTTAATTATTTGGTGAGGCCAATGTTACAGCAATCTTTAAAATCATTAGTTATTTCATTTCACTTTCAAATAATTTATTTTTCTTTCATCACAAAGTTGACCTGCAGAATTACCAATGAATTTGGGCTTCTTTTTTTAGCAATAAGATAAGGTTGCTCTGGCTATTTTTTGTTTTGCTTTCTTTTTTGTTTGTTACTTTTTTAATATTTTCCTTGAGAAAAATATATCCAAAGTTCAGTGTGACCTAGCTGATGAAGGTCTGAAATTAATCAAAGGTGATATGTGTTCAGATTCAAGGCTGAAAAATCTAAGACTGTTTTGAATTCTGAATAAGTCTTAACTAAAGTAGGAAGAAAAGCAGTCACCTTATGAAATATTAGTGACAGAGAGAAGTAATTGGAAAATCAATCCTGTTTACCTGATTTAAGCATTTTATCTTCCTCCAGCTGAACCAGTCCATAAAAAAAAAAAAAAAGCAACTCTGTTTCTCATGCAGACAGTGGTGACTAAATTCAAAATGACTAAACTAGATGTTCAGGTTCACGTTAGAATTTATGGACACCTAATCAAAATAAAAAGGTAGGCTTGGTTCATTTGCCAAAATGTGTATATCTGAGACTGAGATATCTCAGACTAGCTTTATTATTCACACAATGATGGCATATTTCATGATGTAAGATTGATGGAGAGCTCATACGTCTATGGTGGCAAACAGAGGCCATGGTACTCTGCTATACATCAGTTGGACAAGATATCTATCTTTGTCTCATTCACACCCAACAGTGTTTGGTGAGCTTTTTGGCTATCTAAACATAGCCAATATCTCTATTTTGGGGTGATCTGAACAGCCATCTCACAATTTTTTTTTATTTTTTTTTTCTTTTTAATTTTGGTTCTGCTTTTTCTGGAAAGATAGCCAGAAACAACTCACCGCTGCACAAGATTTAAAATGTCTGTCTGGAGTTCATGGTTTTTCAAGCCTAACAAGACCTAACATTAACAGGTCCATGCCATTAGTCTTTGACACCATTAAATATAAATTTAGATAAGTAGTCAGGTAGTGTAGTCTCTTCAGTCTGAAAACTTGAGTGAAATATCTGAGAAGCAAATGAAAACTTTAGGAATTCTTTAAACATTGTTTCCACCTAGCTGAAAAATATTGCTTAAATTAATGGAGGAAGTGATTTATAAATTAAATAAATAAAAATGAAGAAAATATGAAAGAGCACCAGTATCCGGTAAGGAATCTGTAAAGTAACCTACAAAAAATAGTCATAAAAATTTAAAAATGCTTTAAATCCGTCTGGTTTATTTGAATTGTTTAACTTAGGTTCCACTTAAGAACTTAATAAAGACAATAGAGACAAGCATCCTTTATTCAGCAATTTAAACAGGAATCCCCTCCTCTCCCCACCATCATCATGCCTGTTCTATGACCTCAGAAACTCCTGACAAGCCTTGACCAAATAGGTTGATTGGTAAAGCATCCCTTTCATGTACCAGTTATGCCTTGTAGCACTCCCTGATCACAGCAGGAGCTCCTGCTTGGTAAATGTGGGAACAAACAGTAACATCAGCTGCCCGGCCAAGGTGGGAAACAAAGGATAAGCAATTATTCTTTGTAGCCTTGGTAAATTATTTACCCAAATCTTTTAGTTCAACCTTTTATTATTATCCTGGTATTATTTTGATAGGTGCCATATTCTAAGGTTTTACTGAAGAATCATTACTTCAATCAAGAACAAGTACACAGAACATTCATTTAAACAAATTTAAAATATAATTATCAATGCCAAGAAATAACAGTTGAACCAAGTATGCTATCTTCAATACTTGAAATCTGTGAATATTAAAGATTTTCAGTTGCTTGGTAGGTTTTGGTTGTGGGTTTTTTCCCCCTTCTTTTGTTGCAAAAGGTCAGATAAGAACATAAATGCACTCATGATAAAATATTATAAAGATAGTAAGACTGTTTTGGATGAAGTTTTGAGACTATTATATTGTAGGAAACAAGTGTAATAATAGAGACAAACCTCAAACCGTTTTTTTCCACAGGTAAATACTTTTGCAAATTATTTGCTTTTTAAGTAACAGAGTTACAAGATAACTTGAAATATCACTGTGCCTTTTAAGAAATATCATTTTGAGGACACACTTCAGGGTATTAAAAAAAGACTAGGAAGAGGTATGCTAGTTAGAGACAGTCATGGTGAGTCAGTGCATTGTAGACTTTACTGGGGAAAAAAATGTAAGAGAAGTCCCATGGAATCAAATTAATTTTTTTTAATTGTTACTGATTTTCTTGTTGCGATTTCTCTATAGTAATTAATAACCTTTCAGATTTTACTCTACCTCTCTTACAGCATCTCAGTTTCTCAGTTCTGTGAGTGAGATGATGCTGTAGGCCAAAAATCCAATGTGGTGGTTTTAGATTTTTTTTCTGTTAGTATTTAAAGATGAAGCATAATTACAATTTTCCTAGGGTATCTTAGTATTTTATGTCAGTCGGCATCACTCATAGTGTTACTTTATCTGACAGCGGACTCCTGATCTGTCATGGCCGAGAAAATGAGAGGGAGGATCTCTTCACCACTGAGTCACTGTGAAGGCACAGTAGGAAACTGTAATTTTAAATCATCATTGCTTGCCTACCTTTTATATTTACAGGTATGACAAATATAGGACAATGCCATGGAGTACTAAGGCCTAATGTTAGACCAATTGTTTTTTTAAATCATTAGCTTCTGTTAAAAATATGCAAAGGGGCATTTAATTCAGATGCATACCTGTAGCTGGCTGATTCAGTCACAGAAAAATAGAAACAGCGGGTTTGCATTTGTAGAGAAAGAGAAAATAATACTATGTTTTAACAGACAGAAGTTCATATAATGTCCCTGTCCCTCTTCTTTCTATATATTTTTTTTAATTTTTCTATAGAAAATATATTTAAATCAAGGGAAAATGACCTTTACTTGTTGGCCATAAGTGAATAGAAGAGTATGAAACTTTGAGCTTTGCATTTTCTTCTGTTATTTCTATTATTTTTCATGTTTCATTATTAATCTTTGATTCTAACCTTTAATTATTCACTCAGTTTAAAATTGCACTTAAAAATGCTTCATACATTCTCAAACAGAAATTCTGAGAAATTCTCTACCATTGCCATTACTCTGAAATAAAACTTTTTCTTTATAACATACATTAGAGAGAGAGAAGATAATGTAGTTCTTAACAAACTAGAATTCTGAAAATGCTATCCATCCCACAAGTAATGCAAGGGTTATGACTGTAATACTTATCATTTTACTTACAATGCTAGCCCTACTTAATAGTCTAATAAAACACTCTTTTGCATATTCACTGTGTAAAGGATGATTCTTAAAGCTAAGGGGTGTATGTTAGCTGTTTTGAAGGTGGGCATGGCACTGAGTTCCAGAGTAACATGTCTACATTTAGAAGTCTGCAAGTAAAATACTACCTTCAGATCTCTTCACAGTCAATCCATCTCTTGATGTAGAGGGCAATGCCTTCTCCCCTCTGTTTTCCGCTGTGCTTTCTGGAATTCATCCCACCAAGTTTCAGTGATGGCATCTAGGTCTTAAGTCCATCCAATTATGTCCATCCATTCAGTGACATACATGCAGTTTATACAGTGTAATTTTTGTTATGGTGGGGTACATCATCTGGTCTTCAGCAGCCCCTTGCTTTCCCTGGCCACCAATGCAAAAGGCCTCTGCTGCCTAACTATCATAAGTAATGACCTTCTGTAGAAATCTATAAAATCTTTATGTATGTCAAGTTATACTGGACACTGATGTTCAGGCAACTGAAGCTCACTCTAGAGGATATCTGTATAACTAGTGCAGAAGGGAGATGTTTGCAGCAAGCTATTAATCCTGTCTCTACCATGTATCTCTGGTCTGCAACTCCATTCGCTGGTGAAAGATATTTGGTGTTTGTCTGAGAATATATACTGAATTTATATATGACTGAAATTAGTGTAGGTTAGTCCCACTCCCAGGCTGATGTGTAGGGTGGTGTTTGGCTTTTTTTGTGTGTTCCTTTTGTTTTTGTTTGTTTGGTTGGTTGTTTTTTGTTGTTTGAGGTTTTTGTTTGTTTGGCTTTTGTTTGCTTGGTTTTTATTTATTTATTTAGGTTGATGTTTTAATGGCAAACTGTTATAATCATATCTCTAGACATTGGAGTTTAGAGCAACATAAAAATGTTATCTAATAAGTGTTGGGTTGTTTCCTTTCTCTGGCCTTAAAACCGGAGTTTTAGACATTCAGGCTGGTTGAAAATGCATTCCTTTAAACTGAAAAGAGACAGAAACAGGCAAATATGCTTATTTTCTAACCGTGTTTCTGTCTGCCAATAAAATACACTAAAATTCCATGGATTGTGAGAAAATTATTTAACTGATGGCAATATTAACAACAGAATGGAAGAAAATGCAGTTTTGGGCATTCCACAAGACAATAATAGAACCAATTCACAGATAATGTAAATGTATTCAATGGAGTATATCCCATATCTGATTGGACATCTTTGAAAGAAATAATGTGCACAACAAGGTTTAAAATAATTTTCTAAGAACTTGGCAATCCAACATATTTTTTTTAATATATCTTTTATTTTTTATTTTTTTTCTGAAGAGTAAGGGAATCAGATTCTTTTAGCCTCTGCTAAGGAAAATTACAAATTTACCAAAAGGTAAAGAAGAAATAAAAGGTGGAGGAAAATGTCAGTTTTTTCTCCACTTTATAGCCAACTCAGGATTTTAAAAAATCAACTATAATATTTGCAAACTTACAATAGTCATGTAAATTACATACCTTAAATATCTCCCCTTAGCAAATGGAAAGATAAAAAGTTTGCTGCTATTATTTATTATAATGAACTGCAACAATCCATAATTAGGAGTCAAAGCATTTAGGAAAATGCTTGTTAGTTTGCTTAAATGGACAACTGCCCTTATAAAGAAAATGTGAGGCAAAATTAACTACAGAGATTTCTCTGGAAGATTGATTTTGTATGTGTTTATACAGAGCATTTTTACAATAGATACATGTACATAATTTCATGTTCCTATGTCTATATATATAATAGATTTATAGTATCTATATAGTACATATACCATATAGTTATATATTTTAAATATGTTCAATATTTGTAACAGAAAAATAGTAATTGTAACTGTTACAGTTATTGCTTAGTTTCGATGTTATTCACAAACCTGAAGAATACTATGCTTTACTGAACTCTCAAAAGGCCTGAGTTAAAGCCCAATGCTGAGAATATGCAACAGTCTTTTGGCTTTGACGGCATTCAGATCTACTCCTACAGGCATAAGCTACTCTCTGTTTATGCCAAATATCATCTAAAAAAGAGACATAATAGGGATCAGATTTTCTTTTAATTAATAGGATGTGTGTCTTCTTTTGACACAGAATCTTCATCTACAAAATGATGAACAGATACTTGGCACAATACAAAATGATCAGCAAAAGAAAGGTTATCCATGCTATTAAAAGTTCTGTGAGTTTGGGGTGTTTGGGGTGTTGGATTTTTCTTAATAAACTATGTAGTAGCAAGTTGGTTTGTGTCACATAATAGAACACTAGGAAAACACATGATATGACATTAAGCTTATTATTCTTCACATGGTTGAATGCATGGCATACAGTTCCAAATGCCTAATTGATCTCAGAGGTGATCTTCTAGGAATAAAAAGCAAAGAAGCATTAAGCACAACAAATAAATGGTGCATAAGTCTTCTCCACTTGATAAATAATAATAGCTATGGTACTGACACCTATTGCACATCATTATTGCACTCTCTGTATTCATTAGGCAGATAAATATTTTAATTAAGTTGGAATAATAAACTTTTGACTTGTTAGGTTTTATTTCCACACCACAAAAAAAAATTAAATTAAATATGTGTTCAAATATATCCATTCCAGTAAAACTTTTAATTTTTTTTCTCTCCCTTTTTTTCTTTTTTTCTTTATTTTTTTTTAATTTGAAGGTATTTTCTTAATTTTGTTTGTTTTTTGCATAGTGCACCAAACTATTCCTGACAGAATGGAGACTAGGATGCATTCAATAAGAAACAGTGTTCAAGTTCTTTTGTGTTAGAATTCAGTTAATTTAAAATTAAAAATTGAAAAATTCTAGATATGTAGGTTATGCAAATATGATGAGGTTAACTGTGTACAGCCAAGTGGTAACTAGAGCAATGTTACTATTATAATTTTGTATGTAACTGGTGATTCATAGATTAAATTAGTTGCAAATTAAATTATTAAAATCTATAATTCTGCGTTTCATACTCTGAATATCAAGAGATCAATATATTCAAATAAGTTTGCACTTAGAACTTCGGTTTGGTTTTTACAGATGAGAGAAGGGAGCAAAATTTATTTATTGCAAAAAAATTCTTAGTATAAAGGACACAAACTGATATATGGAAATTAAAGAAGAAACAAAAAAATTCAAAAGAAAGTTGAAATATTCCAAAACCAATAACAAAATATTGCTTATTTTCAATATTAAGATTTTCAATATTAAGATATTGAATAAAAAGTCACAGAAAAAAGATGATTTGGCTCCTGTGTTACACTGCAATTAACTTTTAATTAGTCTACATAGTGTAGTGAAAAAAGCAGCCTATTGTTTTTACAAAAAAATATTTATTCTATTACAATTATTACACATCTGCAGAGCTAATAAAAACATGCCTGCAGAATTACATATTATCACCAGTTTCTTCAGGAAGGGGGGCATTTTTTTATTTTTTAATTTGTTTTAATGGCTGATTCTCTTAAGAATACAATGAATATCTAGCTAAGGAAAATAAAAAAATAATATATACAAATGAATTGATAAACTACTGCACTGAATCATGATTTAGGACATAAGGACATATTCAGCAACATAATGAAAAGACAGAAAGTGAAAAGCAACAGTTAGGCATTTTATAAATTCTAGTGAAACACCTAGCTCACAGTTGAACATCACAATGAAGAGATGCTGAAAGATCCATGATTTTAGATAATTTAGATAATTGAATCAGAAGGAATTTTCAACTAAAAACCCTGGGAAAGGAAAATAGACTAAATAATTTCATAATTAGTCTCACAAATGTAGGGATATGAAAAGAATGATGGACCTGGACATGTACTTCAGACCCCTTACCAAGTTTTTTGCCAACTCTGGATGCACTCCCACATGTCAACGTCTTTCTTGTACTAAGGAGCCCAAAACAAAATTATTTTTATTTGTTATATTTGACTATTACTTTATTTAATAATCTAAATTAAACCCTTTTGGTTTACCTTCTTTCTCTTTTCCTTTCCCCATATCATTTAAATTTTATTTTCCTCAGGCAAAATAAACTGATTGGCTACCAGGCTATCACATGCTTCTAGTATTTCCTTTGGTCTTAATTTTTTATCATTTCTAGTCTTCATGATACTTCTGAGGCTACTTAGTTTTTGCTTCCTATTTTCTTAATGAAATATATCATCATCATGGCTGGGCTTCGCGAACAAAGATTTGGGAAGGGCTCTACCCATGCTTGATACAAGCATACCGGTGGCTAAAAAGGCTAATGCGAGATGGGCAAGGCCGATCACAAAAAGCACAGTGGAAAGTCTCCATCAGCACTAGTGGTGAGGCATGGTTCTTCCTGCATTGCCTTTTTTCCTCAAGATTGATTCACAGCAACATTATGTGTGTCTCCATTTCTCCCAATTGGAGGCCAGAGTGGACCATTGATGGTGGTCAACATGGCCAAGGCTGAGGTATTGTTTCAGGGAGTCCTTGTATCTCCTCTTCAGGGCTTAACTCTTGCAGCAGCCGATGGCGAGTTCCCCATAGAGCACAATCGTAGGGAGGCAGTGATCCTCCATCCTGGAGAAGTGCCGTGCTCCGCGCAGCTGCATTTTCAGCAGCATGGCCTCGATACTGGTGATCTCTGCCTGTTCAAGGACAGACCCATTAGTCACGTAATCAGACCAGTGAATATTCAGGATTGTACGAAGGTAGCACTGATGGAAGCCTTCAAGGAGTCACAGGTGGTGGTGGTAGATGACCCATGATTCAGACCCATATAGAAATGTAGACAGTACAACGGCTCTGTAGACACTAATCTTTGTACTTTTCTTCAGGTGCCTATTGCCCCAGACTCTTTTGTGGAGTTTTCCAAAAGCACTGTATGCCTTTGTTAGCCTGTTGTCTATCTCTTTATCAATCTTACCACCTGAGGAAATGATGCTTCCCAGATAGCTGAACTGCTGGACTGACTTAAGCTCTGATTCACCTATGGAGATGTGGGGATGATGGAAGACTTCCTGAGGTGCAGGTTGATAGAGAACTTCTATCTTCTTCAAGCTGACTTCCAGCCCAAAGAGCTCAGCGGCTGCTGCAAAGCAGGATGTTAAGCGCTGCAGAGCTGCTTCTGTGTGAGCAACGAGGGCTGCATTGTCAGCAAAAAGCAGTTCACGCATAAGGTGATTTAGGGTCTTAGTGTGGGCCTTCAGTCGCCTTAAGTTGAATAGGGGGGACATCCCATAGAGCAACGTGGGGGGACATCCCAATTGTTCCAAGATCTGCCACAGGCCTTTTCTGCTCACAGTGTCAAAAGCTTTGGTGAGGTCAACGAAAGTTACATAGAGTCCTTTGTTCTGTTCCCTACACTTCTCTTGCAGTTGTCTGAGAACAAATATCATGGCTGCAGTACTCCTATTGGCTCTGAAATCACATTAGCTTTCAGGTAAAAGTTCTTCTGCGATAGTGGGTACTAATCTGTTCAAAAGTATTCTTGCAAGGATTTTACCAGCAATGGAGAGCAAAGAGATACCTCAGTAATTTGAACAGTCTCATTTTTCTCCTTTCTTTTTGTACAGGATGATGATTTTACACAGACTAAAATAAAAATAAGGCATGATTAATTTATTATGGAATATACTCAAAATGTATATTAGTGAATCTACAGACCTCCTTTTCTACACCATAAGACGACAGAGTACTTGAGGTGTGGCCTCACCAGTGCTGAGTAGAGGGTGAAAATAGTCCTGCTGGCCACACTATTTCTGATACACACCAGGATGTGGGGTTGTAGCTAAGTTCAAGAAGAATATTAGTCAAAAAAAGACCTAAATCCTATTGCAAGTAGAAGTCATGACAGTGAATTGATCTGTCAGTTTAAAATACATAAAAGTTTTTCATTTGGGGCAGCAAAAGTTTGGCATAAGTTTCCTTATGCCCCTGGCTTTTGCGGTAAGGGTCTAATTTTTGAATTACCATGGTGATACAGGAAGTAGGAAATATGGATTTTGGAAGCCTATTCCTCTAACCAACTTTGGTCTCATTCCTTCTGGTTTTAAGAAAAACTTAGGATGCTTCAGGAAAAAAAAAAGTCACCTTTGAAGGAGAACTTTCTTATGTTTCTGAAAACACCTCTGAGTGGACTCATTCCATGGACTCATTAATGTTCTCTCTTAGCCACTAAAAGATGAATCAGCAGGTTGCCAGAAATATCTATTCATTACAATTGTAGGACTTTCAAATGAGTTGCTTGAACCTTTAAAACTGCACTTGTGAGATTGACAGTTTACTTTATACTCCTCAGTTTCTGAAGTCATAGTTTTGTATGGGGATATTTCTCATTTGAGTTGTGTAACAGATAATCAAGCATAGTATCTCTTGAACCAATACCTTGGTTTCTGTCATACCTGAGAAGCTCAGTTACAGAGGATTTTAACAGTCATGTTTTCAAAGTTTACTGTCCCTCAAAGAAACTATGGAGAGCAGGATTGTCTTTTTTCTTCATGCCTCCTGATTTCTCTGAGGATCTGACATAAATTAATTTACATTGTCTCTTTTTGAAGAATTTGATCTTTTCTCAAGTGACAAGGCATACAGTTTATCTAAAGAGCTCCGGCACCCTTAGTTTTGGATTCTAGCACTGCTCTCAAGTCTATCTACTCCTGTCCTCAAGATGCACTGCAAAGAAAGGTATGGAGGAAGAGCTGAAAGCAACAATTAAATTATATCTACTTTAAAAATTGAGGCAATGTATATATAACTTCAAAATTAGCATCAAATAAATGCATTTGCACTTATTTTGATGCACGCATGTGATTACGTACTAGTACCAATCCTTACACAATGTGTTATTTAAACAGTACTTTCTACAGAACAGTGATTTGTCATCTTCAATATTGTAAAATGCAGCATTTGATCATTCTGTGCCATAGGCACAGTAAATGGGGAGTTATTATGAGGAGTGATATTGCTGCTTCAGTGAGAGAATTGTGTAAATTGAGATCATTATATAACAGAACTGCTGCAGCAAAATCTCCATAGCCTAGAGAAATCAAAGAGATAACACAAGTATTCTAATGCTATATTCAATCACTGTGGAAGCAAATATCTACACTGTTATCTAATAAAGTATGATTTAACCTGATTCTGTATTATTTGAATTTAATTTCTCCCACTTTTCCATTTAATGCAAAACTTTCAGATTTAGATGAAACAATTTAATATGTGCTGGGGAATTTATTTCTGTCAAATAATTTACAAAAGTGTTGGAGTTCGCAACAAACTGCACTCTAGAGGGGAATAGAAAACAGTAAAGGCTTCAAAAATACTTTCTGATGTGTATCATAAAATTCATTATCATTATAAATGTACACACTGTGCTAAAAAGAAATTTAATTTCTTACAAAATTCCCATAATATAGATTTGTGCCAGAGTTGGGTATACATTATTTTAAATTCTGTGAGCCTTTTGTGTACATCACAGACTCTAAGGGTTTGATCACACTATTTAGCATGAAAAGAGCTGTTCTATTTTGAATAAAAAAAGAACCAGTACTTGAATATCTAAAATTTTTTGGGACTATTCTCCCAGCTAATACTCTTTGGAATCAATATTTGCACTATAGTTAATTTAGTATATGAGTTGGCTATAACCATTAAGTTTCCCCATTGGTATTACCTTCTGACAGGAATCAGTGAAATATGTTATTTACTAGACTTTACCTGGGAGAAATGAGCTTTTACATAAATGTAAGAACACTTGAAAATTCATCTACTTTTATCTCATGAAAACATTTGTAACATCATGATATATTTTCTTCTGTTAGGATGAAAATTTTATGGTCTTTTTTCTTCTGTGTTGTTCCTTTTCTCCACTTCCTTCTCCCAACATAAATGGATGCCCTGAAATACTATAGGAAGGATAGGCTGGTTTGTTCAATTATAGGTGAATATATTTTTCTTCCCATAAGATTTAGCTTAATTTTATCAAGCTATACCATTTACACAGAGTTTGGCTATTGGCTGGATGTGAATCAAATGCCATTCTTTTTGATGTTTAATCTTTGCTAGCATGCAGCCCAAACGAGGAGGTGGGACTGTTATTTTTATGGCATATAAAAGAATTGGTTCTTCCTTTTATCTATATTATCTTTGTAGTTTCTTGTAAAGATCTACAAGATCCAACCTGACCTCTCCACTTACATCCTCCTTCTATCTTTTGGCCCTTGCTCCCGCCTGTGACTCCATTTCTTCCCACTTCAACACTTCTTGAGCCCTGCTGTCCTTTCCCCTGTTTCTTCTCCTAACAGTATAATCATACTGTAATATCCAGCAGCTTCTGAAAGTCAACCCTTCAGTCCCACTTTCTTTTCTGTGTCACTTCTTCCCTTTATCCATGAACTCCTTGAACTCATAGATTATAGCAATTGCCTTGAGTTCCTTTCCTCTCAATCTAACATAGATCCTCTCTAATTTGACTTTTATTGTGCACCATGGATATACTAACAAAAAGGCCTACAATGACCTCTCCATGTCAAGTCTCAGGGCCTTTGCTCCATACTTGAACTCTGCTGTTTTTATCATGACTGATCATACATTCCTTTTCAAAATCATGCCTTGCCTTTGTAACTCTGTCCTCTCCTCATCATTTAACTACTCTGACATGACCATGTAACATATGGGCCACAAGTGGGAAAGAAAGGAAACTGTACTACACTTACAGAGCTCTGTTAAATAAAAATAAAGATCTTTTCTGAAAAAGACCCTGTCATATTACAATGTGAATTTCTTAATGTAAGCAACAAAGGCATGATTATCCATGGCTTCTATAGTTCTGTCATCTTCAGCAATTTTGTATCCCACTTCTCTTTTCATATTATTTGTTGAGTTGTGGAGGAATGGCAAAGGCAGGCAGCCTCCCTTTTCAGGAGTTTTTGAGTTTTTGTTTTATGTACAAAGAGCATTAAGTCTCATGAGATAATATAGCAGTGTTGCACTATCATAACCTTTATATTAGACTTCCGAAGAAAACAAAATTGAAGGTGCACATGAAAAAGAATTGTTTCCTTGTAGATAAGTATATCTATATATATAAAAAACTTTGGTCCCCTAAACCATAATGAGTTCATAATTTGGACCTGGGTTATCAATGATGTCCTATAACTTCAGTTTTTTAAATTATTAGTTATAGTTTATTGCCAGTTTTGACCTCTCTGACTACCACCATAAGTATTCTAGGATGCTGTCAAGACAGTTCAAGTTTTTCTCAAAATTAAAAGTATTGCTAAGAGAATGTCTACATGAAATACATTAAACATACAAACTGTGAAGTCAAAAATAGTGTGGGATCAAGTTTCAAGTATTTTTCTCAACATTACTTCAGTATTTCTTTGTTATTTTGAACATTAGCAAGCTGTAGTTAGAAAGATAATATGGCACTTAAAAGAAACCTTCATTCCAGTTAATTATTTTGCCTGTAATCCAGGAAACATATTTGAACAGAACTTATATTTCATACCCTGGAAGAGAAGGCTTACTTGTGCCCCTGAACAAACAGGATTATATAAGCATATTTAATAACTTTCATAAAAGTTCTGAAGAGAAACAAAATTCAACTTCCAGAAAATGTGAGACATCACATAGAAAAGTGTTTTAAAGATTTGAGGTGTTTCTCATCATAATCAAAATTTCCACTTACAAAAAAATCACTAAGTGGCCTTATAGTCTAATACATAAAATATTTAACATAAATATTATTTGAATTCTGATTTGGAGTTGGATTTTGGACCATATAAGAAGCCATAAAATAAAACAGAAGAAGCAGGAAGGGAAAATGGCACAGAAAGTAAGACAAATATCTGAAAAGATTATTTTGCACAGTAGAAATAAGTCTGATTTTTAGTTTAAAGTGTTTAATAAGCATCACATGCTGTGGGAAATATTGTCAAAACACTAATGCTTATTTAGATCTTTATTAGTCACTAATTGGTGTAATATGTAGGCATAAGAACACAAAATCATGAAATAGCATAAAGCCACATCCTTCTTGAATCCTATTTGTACCTCTCTCATTCCTAGTTTTGCAAATATAAACACTCTTGGTAACTATGTCAGCCTCTTTTCCACTCTTCTGTGTTTCTGTCCATAGCAGTCCTCAAACTGTATTCTCTCTCTTCTACTCCCAGAAGCTGATCTACCTATCATGTTGGCTGCACACAGGAATAAAGGACTGTATTACTGGGAAAAGAAATGCCAATTAAAAAAAAAAATCTTTATTTGCTTTTTTGGTTTTTTTTGTCCTTGGAAATGCTGTCTCCAATGATAGGTAGGCTAACTCTGGAGGCATATCATAACTGTAACGTCAGAAGGAGCCAACTAAAAGCAGTTCTAGTTTTATTTGCTGGTTCAACGAGGTCAACACAGCATTGCAAAATATAAAGAAGTAGTAAAAACTGATTCCCTTAAATGAATATAACTTTCCTAACAAGGTTAAGAATAGAGATATAATTACTAGAAAGCTGATGCTTGAACAACGTTTTAATTCTGCATTGCTGAAATATAGTAACATGGAAAAACAGAAAGTAGAAATTAAAAAAAAAAGGCTCTATTTCAGCTCTGCAAAGGATTATGTAGAACATCTTAAGGGATTTTGTTTCTTTTATTATGCTTTACTAGTTTGTATGAGTAGATTTTACTCATGCTCACCTCAAATAATATCTGTGTGAAATTCTGATTTGTTTTGATACTAATAAGCTAAACAGTGCTAGGAACATTCCTCTGACTCAGATGCTAAATGGTAAGATGTAGCCATAACTTCACAGTTAAATGCATTATCGTTTGGAGCAGAATAGTTGCAGTCAGAATTTTTGCTTCTGGTCTCTGCTAATTGCTCAACTGTACCCAAGAATTATTGAAGACAGTAAATTCTCCAGGACTAAAATCATCCCAGGAACCATACTAACAAGTTAACTGCATAGACAGAATCACAGAACATGTCAAGTTGGAACGGATCAGCAAGTCCAACTCCTGGCCCTGCACAGGACCATCCCCAAGAGTCACACCATGATCTTGAGAGTACAGTTGTATTCTATTGCCTCACAGTACTTAACTTGACAGTACAGCTGAACAACACACATCACCGTCTTAACTCCTTTAACCCGATGAACAGAGAAATGCATTTCAGGGTTGATCACTGTGCCTGGGGGATGCTTTGATGCGATGGGCGACGGAAGCTTAGCAGCTGTACTGACTGTCCTTCTCTGGCTGACAGATTCTGAAATGTTTGTGAGGATCTTTTGGTCAGCTCTCAAAAACTGTCCTTTGTTGCCTCTTGTGGTCGTTGCAACCATTCTGGAATCTGGCAGAGCCTTGAGGGATACCTAGCTTGATGTGGCTCTTCATTTGCATATACCTATATTTCCCCTTCATATAACTTAGAGTTAAATACACAATACATTTCAGGACATTAATTTTGATTTTCTTGTCAGATAGTAGAAATAACACCAGACAGAACCCCCTCGTGGTTAAGCAACATTAATGAAAACTGGATTATTTGTCACAGTCTTATTCTTGTTATGTTGCTATGAATAACCATTTCTGTCTTTTAAGGGGGAATGTACAACAGACTAAAAAATCAGACTTGTTTTGTTGCTTTCATAGAAAAATAATTCTGAACCTTCAACAGCTTTATGTCAGGGACTGTTAGTGAAACATATACAGAATGGCATATGACAGTAATTAAAAAAAATAATTCTCTGATGTGAAACTGCTTAGAACAAATACAATTACAGTTTGAATTAAAATTTGTTTAATTTGTATGAACTATTGACTTTTTTTTTAAAGAGCACAATTTGTATAAGTATTCTACTTCAGCTTTTCCAGAAGGGGTACAAGTATTCCCTTTTTTTTCCCATAGATATCTTCTCTATTTCCTCTAATGGATGAATTAATATTAAAATAGAACATTTCAGTTGGACCTCTTCAAGGCTGAACAAAAGTTAAAACATTGAGTGCATTGTCCAAATGGCTCTTAAACCCTGACAAGCTTGAGGCATCAACCACGCCTCTAGTAAAAGTGTTACAGTGTCCGATAACCCTCTCAGTGAAGAAAAGCTTGCTAATGTCCAGTCTGAACCCTTCCAGTGTATCTCTGAACCATTCCCACACATCCTGTCACTGGATCCCAGGTAGAAGAGATAAGCACTTCTCGCTGCACTTCTCCTCCTCAGGAAGCTGTAGACAGCAATGAGGTCACCCTCTACCCTGCTTTTCTGCAAACAAGACAAACCCAAAATTTTCAGCCACTCTTCATTCTTTTCAGCCCTTCCACCAGTTTTGTTGCCCTACCCTAGACACATTTAAGGACCTTAATATTCTTTTTAAATGATAATACCCAAAATGGTACACTACTTGAGAAGAGTCTGCACTACTGCTAAATACAGTGTAATCATCTCTTTTGATCATCTGGTGATGTTGTGTTTGATGCACCTCAGGATGGGTTTTGCCCTCTTGGCTGTCAGGGCACACTGTTGACTCCTATTGAACCTCCTGCCAACCATCACCCCCAGAGGCCTTTCTGCAGGGCTGATTTCCAGGCACTCCTCTCCCAGTTTATACTTATGCCTGGTGTTATTCCAGGTCTAGAATACAACATTTGGACTTGTTAATTTTCATCCCTTTGATCATTGACCATTGCTCTAATCTATCTCCATCCTCTCTAAGAGGCATTTTGTCCCCTGAGACAGTCAGCAGCAATTCCCGGTTTAGTATCATCAACGACCTTCGGTTCCTGCAACCAGAAAATTGATAAAGATATTAAACAGAACTGGCCCCAGAATTGAACCCTGATGAATGCCACTAGTGACCGATCACCAGACAGATCTAGCCACACTCACTACAACTCTGTCCTTCAGCCAGTTTTTACCCAGTGCACTTCATCTACCATACCCAGGGCCTCGTACCTCCTCTATAAGGGTATCTTAGAGGATAAGAAGAGGTGAGAGGTAAGAACTTACCACTCTACGCTGTAAACTTCTTCAACCCTTCCTTATCCCTTGGGACACTGCCTTCTTCCTGGCAAAAAAACCCAACCAAACAACCCAAACAACAGATCCTGAAACTGCCTCCATATATACATCTACAAACCTGGGTGGTTGAATTTTTGAACAGAAGCTCCTTCTGTGTGGCTGCATGGGTTCTACCAGGTGCTGGAAGCTCTGGAGAAGCAAAGGCTCCTGGTTTTTGCCAGGCAGACACCATGTTGCTTTCCTGCTGGGTAATCCATAAGATCTTCCACCACAATCAGCTGGAGTGATTGCTTTAGCCTCTTTGCAGCCCACTCACTTCTGGCTGCAGGCTCTGTCTCTTGCTGTCTCATCCAATATGCTCAGGGAACAAACACATCCTGGTCAGAGAAACCTCTACTTCCCTGCTTACATCCTGCTGCTGGTGTTCCTCGCCCTGCTTCAGCATTTGCAGCAATTAGCAATTGCTAATTTCTCAGTTTCTCACTGAGAAACTTTTACATAGAAGAGAATATAATTCACACTGGGTTTGTGCATTAAATCATAGAATATGATGATATTTAAAACATAATAAAAACTATATAAACAAACATCTCTTCCATTCTTTTTGCTTATTTAAAGTAAGATTCACTACAAAACTTCCTCAGAATGCTCTAAAATGATGATCCATGTTAGTGCAATAATTTAATTTAAATCTAAACAGTATCCAATCAAAATCTCAGTTCTGACAAAATATCACTTTGCATCACTTTGTTAGTTACTTATGGGTGAAGGTACTCCAGAGACTTTTTCCAGTACTTCTTTAACCAATTTTCATCAATTGTTCATTAGGGTTGAGAGTTAAGCCTTTTACTTTGCATAGTGTTTCTTACAGTATGAGGTTGCTCATGTTATTTTCTGTCTGAAGAGGTGTTTACTGACTTTCCTTGTATTATGAGTATCTAGCATCTGTCAAGCACAGTAAATGGAAAAGCTTTGGATCAACCTGCCTTTACTTTAAAAGGATGAAAGAAAGCATGATTTATGTTAGTAAACACTTTTTAATCAACTTCAGTTATACTGATTTGGTTTCGTTTTGGTTTTTTTTTTTTTTGCTGCAGTCAAAAACTAAATATATTGGATGCTAGAGCTGATAAAAGGGATTACTTTGTAAAAAGAAGCTGTGAAGTGCAGAAGAAAAGGAGTTATGCTAATTCAATTAATTAAGACCAGAATGCAAGCACATATTACAAACCATGACCAAATTATGTTGCCAGTAGATTCATTCAGGTTTTTTGAATCATAAATATCCAGCAAAAATCAGCAACTACAAAGAAAATTATTTCTATGATGTAGATATACAGAAGAATAGGTGGAGTCACAGGTGTCATTTCAGGTTTTTTGAAAAAAAAAAATTGAGAAAGACATGAAGATTTCAACAATGAAGTTGTTTGCACATTCAATTTTCTTTAGTAACAGTAATTGATTATGCTTAGGTGAAGCACAATCACAAGAAAGTGAGCATAAGAAAGTAGTGGAATAAGATGCTAGTAAAGTCTTTTGACCAAAATCTGAATAGAAACAAACCTTAAATTATAAATAGTAGGATAACAAGAGGCACTAACATAAACAATTGAACTAAACAAACAATTAAAAATATTCAAATAAATCATCTTGATAAATAATGATAAATTATTTAGCATATTAACAGCTACGATTACTTTTCTATCTTAATGCAATTGGGTCTGTAGGTGGATTTATCTATAAGTATTCAAGTAGAATAAGTATCCTGTAGCAAAAAATTATTTCAGCGAATTTCAGCTAACAAAAGTAAACAAAATGAATTAAAATTTATGCTGAAAACAAGCAAACAAAAAGCCAGGCAAGAAAACACCCAGATTCAACCAGCAGAAAAGTGAAGCTTGGAAGCAGTTTCCTAAATGGCATAGTGTATGTAAACTACTTCATTCACTTTAGGATTTCACTTGTGGAGATAATGAGTAGGTAACTTGGTTCTGTTGATTTTGCTAACAAGTGAATAAATATCATACTACACTTTAATCCAATATACTTTAAAGTACTTCCTGAATTTTGGAGTGAAAATCATCTAGGACAAAGCCACACTCCAGCGCTTTAATATCAACTTAACATGATGCAGCAAAAATAACAAAAAAATATGGGTTTGGAACAAATGCAGAAATGAAGAACCCTAAATCTTCTGAAGAGCTGTTGGAGAAGGGAGGTGGGATCACTGATTCTGGATCTGCCAATAATGTGTATGGCTGTTTTTTTGTCCAGTGACTACCTAGTAGTCCTGGGGCTAACTTCACATATTAGTTGGAGCATACTTTAGCACTGACATACTTGCTCTCCACATCCCCCCAAAATATCTTTCCTCTCTTCTCCCCCTTACTATGCTGCCTCCTGGACACCTTCCTTGTTTCCCTTTTATCTTTCCTGATTACCTCACTTTGGTGATCTTGTTCAGATCTTGAGAAAATATCTCAGTTATTTCAGCTTGTTATTCTACATTTGTCTTTTTAACCCTTTTGTTTGTTGTTGTTACTTTGTTTTGCCTTTCTAACTTTTCCCAGTTATTCTACATATGGAAACCAACCTGTGTTAAAAGTCCACTTCTGGATAATGTCTATGCATCTATTACCCCTTCCATCTCACAAGATAAGGCTAAGTATTATTCTCATTATCCCAGATAATGAGAAAATTGGATACTCAGTTACCTGTACTTTTTTGTCAAAACTGAATATCTATCAAAGTATGTTCATTATACTGCAAAAGTCAGGGACAAAAATGACAGATCTACTTACCAATACATTCCCATTGATCAAAAGCTGTCTTCAGTAAAGTCTATTATTAAAATTGGGATTTTCCTTCAGTAAGGTTTTCAAAATGCCAGTATTCTATATTAATATTAACATCATCTTAGCACTTTGTTTTTTATGCTAGTAAATTTAAGTGTGAACGTTATTGTATGGAAAATTGTTTGTCTTTATTCTTAATTGCCAGTATAATTAAAACTTCATGTACACCAGGAAGACACAGCTCAGAGCAAAGGGAATTGGTTCCTAGAATAATACCAAAGGTCTTTATAATTCTATGTATCTCTGCAAATGGTTAAGAAAAATTAATGTCAGAAACACATATAGAAAAAAATAGTAAGAATTTTAACTTCCTTTAAAATATCACCATTAGCTACAAGAATTTAACATAAAAATGCATATGAGGAAGTAAAATTAGATTCCTTCCTCTTAAAAATACATATTGACATATTATGTTACATTTTCAAAAAGAACTAAAAATAAAATCATTACAGAATTTATTGCAAGAACATAGAGGAAAGATATATATATATATATATATATATATATACCATTACTGAGAGGAACACAACAAATTTCTAAAGAATGGTACTAGCAGGTTCCAAATATTCCTTCTGTTCCCTGTTGATAAGACAAAACTCTTAAGTCACAAAGCTCTAGTAGCGCTTTTTCACCTTTTAATAAAGTGGAACAAAGAAGCTTTCAGAATAGAAGAACAAAGCCACAAAGAGCTATAGAGACATTAGAAACATAGCATTTTAAAATGAGATTTCATGCCTGGTGAAGCCCTTCATTTTTTATTGTTTTCCTGACAGACTGGTGGTTTTTTTGGTCATATAAATGAGGTATATCAGGATGAAACAAAAATATATAATTCATTTATCTATTTATTTTTCTCCCACAAGCTCTAAATAAACTATTATCACAAACAATATTAGAGGATGCAGAGGTAACCTACCCTGTTGAAATGAGGTTGAATAGAAGTAGATAGAGTAATCTCCACTAATGTGTTTGTAGCAATTGCTTGAGATGGAAGATAATGACAGGGAAAAGGACACAATCCCTGAGAAACTTCATACACTAAGTATGAGACTCAGTCTTTAGAACTCCATTAAAGGGCTGAACTACATTTTTCAGATCATCGCCCCTGTTTCTTCTCTGCTTTGTGATTTCATATCACAGTCCATAGGATGAGTAGGTCTGTGAGCTTTCCAAATATCTCACCTGGTACACAGTCTAGGAAGCAGGAGGGAGTAATCAGACAACAGTTCCTTTGTATTAATTTTATAAACAATTGTGCCATAGCCATGTGGCATAAGAACACATCCATCACGGGACTGGATTCCCATCACCAGCACCTGTCCTGATGCCTATATCAAGGCTACTGTTTTATTGAAGAGATCCAGTGTACATATATACACATGTAAGTACAACTGTTGGAGCATGCATATATGCATAACTGAACTTATTCAAATGTAGTAATAATTTACATCAATCTGCAGCCAGACACAGGAAGAGAATATCATTAAAAGTTCTTAGCAATTTCCCACTCTCCAATCTTTTTCTCTAATTTTCTAATAGAATTTTCCCTTTCTGAACTCTGAATTATTCAGATATTCATTTCTTGTAAGTGGAGCTGGGAAAAACTAAAATATGATCTTAGAACAGGAGAGCTATCTTTTTATTTCACGACTGGTTTTAATTTATTGTGATTCTATACTTTGCCTATGTACCTAGAGATTGTAGACATACATATTTGTATAAAACTGTGCATCTGCATTGTTGAATTGTCTCTCTGTATTCATTAAAACATGAAGCAATATTAAGAGTATTATTGTTCCATATGTTGAATGTAAAAAAGACTGGCATATGAAAAATCTCTGAAACAAGGATTTGGCCTTATGACTAGTTTTTCCTAAATAAACCTAAATAAAACCTGGGGGGAAAAAAAAAAAGTATTTTGTCTCTAAACTCACTGAATCTTGAAACATTTTGCTGTTATAATTCAATATGATTTATCTAGATATTATGCTAAACATTGTCACATTTTGAAGTGCACGGTGTGGTGAATTTTTCATAGATACTATTTTGTTTTATAATTGTCATGTAAAAAAATAGAAAAATGTTATCCCTGAAGAAGTTAACTTAAGCAACAGATTTTAGAGATTCATGGGTAGTTTACAGAAACTCAATGGAATGAAAAGAAAAAAAAAAGCAGCCAACCATGTTAAGAGGACTATCTTATGCCAGTAAACAGTGTTATATAACATTAGCCTGGAGCTAAGTTGACTTCAAAATATAGATGTATGCATTTAACTTTCAAGAAACTTTCAAGAAACTTCCAAACAAGTTTAAATTTCTCAAATATAAAATTTCTACTATCATCTGAGAGTGAAAATGTTGGGATTTTTTGTTTCTTTGTTAGTTAGGGTTTTTTTCTGGGCAGGTAACAGAAATTTGATTTAAGGTCTAAGTTTGGTATATTGAAGTAATACTGTCCAATAAAATCTTATTTTTCTAAGTATGTCTATGGATATACTTGCATATTTGAAGATGTTATATGTCCTTGAAAAAAATAATGCAATCATTCAATTATTTGTAACTGTACTATACAGATTAATTTTGAAAGGAGAGGGATTGTAAAGGGATGAGTAAGTATTTTTAATGCAACTTTTAACAAATGTGAAAGAGGAACATATGGAATTCTCAGTGTTTGTGATCAACAAAGATACAAGGGGAAAAAAGAGAGGTCTATTATTATTGTGTTTTTTTTTCTCATAAATATTTTTTATCATACCTCATTATTTTTCTGATGACAAATTGAAAAAAGCCGTATCCATTACTTTGAAAATATATGCAGTTACAAGTAATATACACAAAACTAATGTGTTGCTTGTATATTTCTTCCCTCACAGTGATAACTTTAGAAATACCTTCTAAATCATTAAAACTAGACGGCACACAATAAGAAATATGGTGTTTTAGAGAGACAGAAGAAATACTGTTGCATTTCAGTGATAATAATATTAAATGTACTGCTAAACTTAATTTCTTAAGATCTTCTTTTAAAATACATTTTTTTAAATCAACCTCATGTGTAATGAGAGAAACTAAACTTGGTTGCAATGAGTACTTTGTAAACAACAATAAAGCTGAAGTAAAATTATATGGTAGAAATGTAGTAAATCAGTTACACAAACATCATCAAAGGAATAAAATTTTAAGTAAGATAATAAAATAATTGTACAGCTTTTCAGAATTGTTGCTTCAGCAGATGTAGCAAAACCCTATAGCTTGATTCACATTCATGATTTAAGAATCCCTCAGATGTTTTGAGTTTTACTTCCTATTTCTCTCTCACCAGTTTCTCTTACCAATCTTTATGAAGCACATATTCTTGCCAAGTTACTATACCTTTTTCTATACTTCAGATTTCTATTAAATATAACAAATATGCTTTGGTCTGTTAGCAACTGGTCTTTTTAATTTTCTTATTTTTCTTCTTTCATCCTCAGGTTCTCAAGGAAGTTCCCTTTTACTTTTTTTTTTTTTAAGAAAAATGGTTAAATAATTAATTTTTAATTAAGCTAACTTTATGATACTTCGAATATGGAATTTGTTTAAGTTAAGGTTCATATCCTAAATAAAGATGTTTCATACAACTTCTAGATATACTGATGTCTCCTTTCACCTTGATTACAGAAGCTTATAAAGTGCAACGCAGTGTTAAAATTGAGGTTTCTGAAATATATAATAAAATATTTTTGAAAACAAACTTTATTGGTCTGGAACACTAAGTGGGGGTTCAGAACAAAATCACTGTTCGTGGAAATACAAGCATTTTTGTCATTCCTTTGTTTTTATACCTGTAAAACCAAACATTTTAACAATAATTTTTCACAATAAATGTGAAAAATTTCATCTATATAAAAAAAATTAATCTAAACCATCAGGAGTTTAGCTAACATCTGAAGCTTTAGCTTCAATGACCACAAAATTAAATAATTCTCAAAGAAGAAATGTAACAAATGTAATTAAAACATCAAAGCACAGAATTCAGTCCCAAAATGAATCTCATATTGTCACTTACGAGATGGTATTTCTCAGTATCAGTCTATCTAATGCATCTCTCTTTAAGACAAAAACATACAGAATTTTCTGTTCTGTTTTCTAGGACTAACAACACAGAAATCTGGAACAGAAAGAAGATGGCAAACGTTTTAAGTTATTGATAATTATTTTTCTTTTATCCATTGATTCTGATCTGGTCATGAAAGTTACCTTCTACAGACTTATAAAGATTTTAAAAACAATTCTTTAAGGAATAATCAGTTCATTCTGCAGGGATGAGGAGAGATGTTTGTTTGGATTCTTAGTTAAAACCTGCCATGAACCAGGACCTCCAAATCCCATTCCACAGCACTGTTTTTCATCATTTTATTCCCCAGTTTGTATGAGCATCCGGGATTGCCCCACCCCAGATGCAGAATCCAGCACTTTTCCCTGGTTGAACATCGTATGGTTGGTGATTGCCCAGTCCTCTAACTTGTCAAGGTCTCTCTGCAGGGCTCACTTGCCTTTGAGGGAGTCAACAGCTCCTCCCAGTTTTGTGTCATCTGCAAACTTGCTTAGTATCTCTTCCAGTCCTGTGTCCAAGTCATTTATGAAGATGTTGAAGAGTACAGGGCCTAAGATGGAGCCCTGTGGAACCCCACTAGTGACAGGTCACCTGACAGATGTTGCCCATTCACTATTACCCTCTGTGTCCCATGGGCCACATTGCTCACCCACCACGTGATGTGTTTATCCAGCTGTGGGCTAGATACTTTGTCCAGAAAGATGCTGTGAGACACTACTGAAAGCTTTACTGAAATCCAATGAAATTACACCAACTACCTTCCCTTGATCAGCTGGGTGGGCTACCTTGTCATAAAAGGAAATCAGGTTTGATAAGCAGGCCTTTCCTCTCATAAAGCCATGCTGGCTGTGACCAATGACTGTGTTGTCTTTCAGGTGTTTTCTAATAATTCCCAGAATAATCTTCTTCATAACTTTACCAGTCACTGAAATGAGACTCACAGGCCTATAGGATCCAGGGTCCTTCTTCTTGCCCTTCTTGAAAACACGGAAAATATTTGGCAGCTTCCAGTCAGCTGGGACCTCTCTGGATTTCCAAGAAATTTTGCCCATGCAAAGATTTTACTGCTCACCAAGGGTACTGTTTGCAATGAAAAATTAACAGATTCACTTTATAAACACAGTTTCCCCTCCAAAAAAAGAACCCCAAATAGTTATCACAGTGAAAAAAAGTAAAATAAAAAAAAAATAAAAAATCAATATGGAACATCAGCAGTCTGCTGTCAAATGACAGTACTGTTTTTATCAGCATCATTATGCCATTGTTTATTATGTTTTGTACTTTTTTTCTTTGTTAGGTTTATCTAGGAGACACAATTATATTGTGTCTTATTATATTGATTAGAGCGAAAAAAAGTCAAAGGAAAAGAATTGTCATAAATTTTAGTTCTCAAATATTCTATGAAAAGCAGTCATCGGCTTGCAATACTATGTGTGTTGGAACTTAATTAAAAGAGTTTGCTTAGAGCTGACATTTCTTTAATTGCATTCTCAGCAGAATTACAAGATTGAATTAATCACAATAGGCATAATATTTGCAGAGTTTGCAACCACAGTAGGGTATAACTAGGGTAAATGGTATTCTTTTTTCTTTACTTACTCTCTTACTTTCTTGCTTTTTTATTCACATATTGAAAGGACTACCACTGAATTCCCAGAGCAAGAAAGAATGAAAATGATAGAAGCTGAAATGTCCTCAGGAAAAAATGCTTTATATATATATATATGAAATAGACATAATAAAATGTTATATTTATATAAAATATTAGTAAATAACAGGTGTATGTTAAAATCTAAAATATTTCTATTTAATTTTGTACTAATAAAACAGATCAATTAGTTACCCTCCTGATCTCTGAAGACCTTTCACTCCAACTCCCCTTCCATGGGCAGGGATATTTTTCACTAGTTCAGGTTACTTAATCCCTCATTCCAACTTGACTCTGTTGAATATTTCCAGTGATGGAGTTTCCACAATTTCTCTGGGCCACCTGTTCCATTGTCTCACCACCCTCACGACAAAAAATTTGTTCCCTATCTCCAATATAAATCAACCCTTTTTCAGCACAAAACCATTGCCCCTAGTTCTGTCTCTACAGAACCTAGTAAAAACACTCTATCCCCCTTTCTTAAAAGCAATAAGGTCATACACTGTTAATTGAGATGCATAAGGGAAATGTAAAAATTTATATTATAGAGACCACAGTAATGCTCATTTCTGAGTCAGATAAGGTGTTACAGGATTTACTTTATCTCTTTGAACGTGCTTGCCACCACCAATCAGAACCTGGACAGTGCCAACTGACCCCCCTGCATACTAAGAACTTTTCACTGAACACTGCAAGGGTGGCATTGGAGACATGTAACTTTAAAATATGATATTAGGAATGAAGAGTAAAGCTAAAGAGTACTCTAGCCAATTGAAAAACTGAAAGAATTATAAGAAGAGAAAATGTAGTTTATCACCTGGAAAAATAACAGGTAGCCAGGTGAAACCATCTCTTCTACACATCCAAGTACATACACATTCTTAAGAAATTCTTGTGCATTTGTAATGTGGTCAAATGTCCAAAATTCCACATCATTATTATTACTGCAGGACAAATTACTTTTTGATATCAGAAAGCCTATATTCTCCCTTATTTCCTGGGACTAAACAAGACAATGCAACAATGCTTCTATTTTTTTTTCTTTTTTTTTTAACTTTAATTTATATAAAAAAAAAAAGGTGGATGTTCCTGACAAGTTTTACTTCCTTAGGAATTAAGTAGTTTGTTCAGCACGGGCCTTTTAATTAATTACTAAAGGGTATTCTTTACATTCTTTAATGTATTCTTGAAAATGGAAGAAAACCTACAGCTTCTCAACTGATGTTTTGTTAAAAGTAATTCACAAATTTGTATCTTTGCAGTTTGTGCAATTGTGAGAAATCTTGCCTAAGTGGTAAGATTTATTTACCCTTATTATTTACCCTTAACTTTATGACTTTGATCCAAAATTTACCCTTCAATAGCATTTTTACTTGACAAAACTTTCTTCACAGTAGTTTCACCATCTCTATGGTATAATAAAACACAGTAGTCACATTTCCATGGGAGACAAACCCATGATGTTAAAATCTGAATCTTTAGTGAATTCAGTGTTAATTGCATGTTTCCTCTACTCTAATTTCCAGGTTAACATAGCTTTTAGAAAAATAAAAGGAACATGTCCTGTAGCTCAACAAAATCATTCCAACTTGGCTGTATTTTACAGGATTTGTAAAAGTAGGTAGTCTTAATAATATAGGCGTGTGTACGTTATGTATTTATATATATTCATGTATATATGTCATATGCAAAGCTGTTCATGATATTTCTTTGTGGCTGATATTCTACCTAATCGCCCTGTTTTCCAAGGATGGATTCTACTCAGCCATTCTGGGGAACCTGTTCCATTGCTCAGTCACTATCACTCTGAAGAAGTGTTTCCTGATGATCAGACAGAATGTGTTGTGCTTTGGTTTGTGCTCACTGCATCTTGTCCTGTCACTGGACACCACTGGAATGAGCCTTCCATCTTCTTTACACATTCCCTTCAGATATTGATAAACATTTTTGAGATCTCCCAATCCTTCTCTTCTCTGGGCTGAGTAATCCCAGCTCTCTCAGCACTTCCTGATAGGATAAATGATCCAGTCCCTTAGTCATCTTTGTGATCCCTTGTTGGACTCTCTCCAGTAGCTCCGTGTCTTATACTGAGAAGCCCAAAACTGGGCACAGGACTCCAGATGTGACCTCACCAGTGTTGAGTATTGAGGCAAAATCACATCCTCATATCTGATGGCAATATGCCTCCTAATGAAGCCCAGGATACTACTAGTCACCTTTGTCACAAGGGCACATTACTGACTCATGTTCAATTTGTTCACCAGAACCCTCAGGGCATTTTCTGCACTTCTCCCCATTGAACTTTATGAGGTTCCTGATGGCCCATTTCTCCAGCCTATTAAGGTCCTTCTGGATGGCAACACAACCCTCTAGTGTATCAATAGTGTATTCCTCTCACTTGTGTATCAATAGTGTATTCCTCTCACTTGTGTGTGATCTGTGCATTTGTTGAAGGGCAAACTTTGACCCATCATCTAGGTTATGAATGAAGATCTTGAACAGGACTGGAGCCAGCACTGACCCCTTGAGTACACTGGTAGTTATTGGACTCAAACTAGAATTTGTGCCACTGATCACCATCCTCTGGGCCTGAATGTTCAGACAATTTTAAGTCTGCTTCATTATCTGTTCTTCCAGCCCATGTGTCCCCAGTTTCATGAGGATCTTACGGGAGATAGTGTTAAAAGTCTGACTGAAAACAAGGTAGACAATATTTAGGTCTCTTCCCTTGTTTATTAAGTGATTCCTTAAAGAGTGATGAAAAAAACTTCAGGTAACTTTTAGTAGGAGATAAGAGAAGTGAGCAGGAGCTTTAACGAGCCTCCAGGCTCCAGGAATACATTTACATAGTTTTGACCCAGGCTTCAAGGTTTTATAATAATGTCCATCCAATTCCATTCTGTTATTTCCCCCAGTTCTGCCCCGTTCTGCCCCTGGTACACCCCATTGGGAATTAGGTCTGGGGGCTCAGGACCTTTCCTTCATCGTTGTTGTCTTCTTCACAGCACGTCGAGTCCTTGGAGGCCTTCCAAAGCTTCACATTTGGAGGTCCTTCTGTCTATGTCTTTATCTTCTGGTACAGGCTTCGTGGCACTTCTCTGCAGTTCTACCTTGAAATAGAGACTAAACAGCTACTGGAATTTTGAGGGATTGATATAGGATGGGGTTGGTATGTTAAGTTACTGAAGTTATTTTACTAGTACATTAGATCTACAATAACTTCTAAAATCTATAAAATTAAAAAATCAAAGAAACCTTTAGGCATCATGAGCCAATTATTTGATGGTTATCAGCTATCAAGTGCAACTTCCCTTTGTGAATTCATGCTGCCTACTCCTGATTACTTTCTTGTCCTTCCTGTCATTTATGAGAATACTTTCCAGGATTAGTTACTCCATTAACTTTCCTAGGGATCAAGATAAATCTGTTTGGACTGTAGTTTCATAGGTCCTCATCCTTGACATGTTTTGCATTCCTCCACTCCTCAGGCATCTCTCTCAACTACTTTGGTTGTTCAAAGATTATGATGCATGTCCCTGAAGGGACATCAGACAGCTTCCTTAGAATTCAGCTGTTACTGGGTTCAGACATGAAGCTTATATACAGATAATTGTGAGTGAAATAACATATATGTGCCAAATACTATTTGAAAAACAGAGGACTGTCAAATAAACCTCTTAGTTTTTTGTCTTGTTTAGCAATCCCACTCAGACATCTGGTACATCCTTGGATAATTACACAGGTATTAGATGCCACCATCAGGCAATTAATTCAAGAATCTTCATCACTAAATCTAAACAAGACTCCTATGCAAAGTGCTTTTTATTTCTCAAATTGAAATTTAAATTGCTCCCATCAAATTATATACATATTTAAAGAAAAATAAAAAAAACCCATGAGTTTTTGGTGTTGATTACAAATGCTTTATTTTAGGTTTAATTATTTCAGGTACTTTTTTTTCTGGTTTTATTTTGATTAGGAAGCTAAAGCAGTCACTGTTAATTTGATCCAAAACACACTTCCCTCTTGCATTTTAACTAAGCTAGCCAGTAAATCAAAGTACACTTATTCTTAAATATGTCTTTCTCAAAGTGTATGTTATAAAGCAATAAAGTGCAAAATGAAGGTACTTGCTGACTGTTGCACCTAAAACTGCTACATAACTTTCTCATAGCTCAGACATTTTAATTTGTGGCCTTTAGCACCTGAGGTTGAAATGTCTATTTGGCTTGAAAGTTTGGCTGATTCAGAGAATACATTCACAGGCTAAGCTGCCTCTAGACCAAAATGGTGGTGTTGCTTCATTGCTATGAATAATAGCCAAATAGTTATAACAAAGCTCACATGAAACTTTGTTGTACTTGTTTTGTCTGAGATAGAATTAATTTTCTTAATGGTAGCTTGTATGGTGCTGTGTTTTGAATTTGTGACCCAAAAAGGATTGATAACACACTGATGTTTTACCTATTGTTGAGCAGTGCTTACACAGCATCAAGGCCTTTTCTGCTTCTCACTCCACATCACGACGGGGTAGGCTGGGAGTGCATAAGATGTTGGGAGGGGACACAGTGGGGACATCTGATCACAACTAAACAAAGGGATGTTCCATACCAAATTGTATAGTGATCAACAGTAAAAGCTGTGAGGGAGAAGAAGGAGGAAAGTGAGACATTCAGAGTGATGGCATTTGTTTTCCCAACTAACAGTTATACATGATGGAGCCCTGTATTCCTGGAGGTGGCTAAATACTTGCTTGCCATTGGGAAGCAGTGAATGAATTCCTTGTCTGGCTTAGTTTGGTCATACAGCTTTTGCTTTAACTGTTAAACTGGGTTTATCTCAACCCACAAGTGTTCTCATTTTCACCTTCCTCATTCTCTTCTCCATCCCACTGTGGGAACTGATGAGAAACTGTGGTGCTTAGTTGCCTACTGGGGTTAAATCACAACATATTCAGATGTAGAAAACCCTTTGTTCTAGACTTCTATCCTGATGCTGGTAATGCCGAATTATACTCTGGGAGAATAGGACTGTTTGAAGGTGTTCAGATTTTTTTTTTTCCCACTAATATCCATAAATTCTTCAGAACTTCGGGGCCAAACCAAAATCTGGCTGTATCCCTTATCTTTTTGGAGATCTTATTTATCATACTGTCATATGATCTTTTTCTCTTGCACCAATTCACAGAATACGTATTTACCCCTTAAGAATATTTTATTCTGGCAGGAGTTGATGAAGGAAATATTAGAAGTATCTGACCACCTTCCATTGCTTCTATTTCAGTGTTCTGATACTAGCACTGGACTCTGACTGGCAAGGAATACAAATAATAGACTATCTTACTAAAAGGCCTACCATATAAAGATGGTCTTTAGCCTTCTAAGAGCTAAGAAGAACTGCTAATTAAGCTTCTCTTAAAATCAGTAGAGGAAAAAAAGATATGTTAAGATCAATTCCTCTCCTCCTGAAATGGGATTCTAAAAAACTCATATGAACTATATTTGTTGGAATCTTGATAAAAAAAGGAGCCTAAGGTCAATTCTTTATACAGACTACTTAGTTACCTAAATTTTTGTTTCATGGCATTTGAAGTGCCCTAGAAGACACTACTTATATTCCAGCTGCCTTTCCAAATAAAGACATTAATTTGCCAGAGTCTTTGTGGCCCACTTGGATTTTTTAGATCCCTAAGGAATCTCAAATTGTTCAAGA
>VWZF01000145.1:253575-329709 GCA_013396755.1 Sclerurus mexicanus | reverse complement strand
GGAGGAGGAGAAGGAGGAAGGGGCGGCAGCAGCTCCGCGGGAGCGCAGCGGGGCGGTGCTGTGCGGGGGCGAAGGGCCGGGCCGGGCGCGGCGCTGGAGGCGGCCGGAGCAGCAGGAGGAGCAGGGTCGGGGCCGGTGTCGGCGGAGCTGTGGCAGAGCTCTGGTAAGAACGCGCCGTGTGTCTCAAAAGTTAGTTACGGGGTGACTTTGCGTCTCGGGAGCAGAAGGAGGCAGCGGTTGGCACGGGGCGTCCGGAATCNGCAGGCGGCTGCCCAGATGTTGGAGCCGCATAAGCTTCTCTCGAGGAGCAGCAGTTACACCAGCTTGGAGTTTTGGTAACAGAAATCGGGCTTGTTGTGATGCTGGCCTTTTTTTGTCTCAGTAAATTGCTAAAAACGTACGTGTTTGTCTGTAGCTGTGTTTGAATGTGCCAAGTGCACTTAGTCATTTCTCTAGTATGGGAAGAGTCTCTTTTTCCTTGTGAGGAAACAAAAAGTAACAATAGTGAGAATCTGTGACTTTTTTTTTTTTCCTGGAAGAAAGACGGTATCTGCTTCTCCCTCATTATGTGGTGGACAGATTTGCTAATACCAGATAAAGGTTTGAAGAAGGAGACCTTATGGAGAGCCTCCACTGTGTCCCACCTGAGCATCTGCTCCATTGAACATCCTCTAACTTGTTCCAAAGACCTAGCTCATAAACCAGCTTGTTTCATTTTGAGTTAGACACATTTCATTAATAGTAACATCGTGGAGTGGAGTGAACAGGAAAGAGCTGTTTGCTCTCTTTCAGACCAGGAACTACAGCAGTTAAGTGACACTGAAAGGCAAAAGACTGACAGCAAGTATGAGAAAGGAGGTTTTTACGCAATGCTCAAGTCAGCTGTAGAGTGTTCCCACCACCACCCTGACCCTGCACTCCCTGGTCTCTGGATGTCAGAAAACTTAAGTGAGTTAAAAAATGACTGGATGAAAGAACCCAAAGTTTCGTGAGAAACAGACAGTTGTAACCCCTGTTTTCAGTGACTGCTGAGTTGTAAGGAAGCAGAAGTGGAAAAAATGCATGGAGAAGGTGTTCAAGAGTTCTTCTGTTTCCAAGCATCCACTTTCGAGTACTTTGAGACAACGTCCTATACTGGATGGGCTTGTTTTTCCATGCATGTAGCTTTTCTGAGGTCTTAGAAAGGGAAGTGAAATGCTACTACATTTGTGCAACTGTGGTTTCTGGTTTTATACATCTGACACTGGTGGAGTTTGGTCCATTTCTTGTATATTTTTCTGTATGCTGCTCAGCTGTAAAGGCATATGAAGATTACCAACAAACTTGGCTAATGCTTTTTGAAACATGCATCAGAAATGAGCAATTATTAAGGGCTATAACTTTTGAAAAGCAGTGATGGTAATAAGCAATACATTCAGGCTTCAGTTACTTGTGTTGACACCACTTTTATGCTGGTATTACAGTGGGAATACAAGAAGGGGGTTCAGACCCTGAAAACTGCTTGTGTACCAGGTTCTGTAGATTTTGTGGATCATAACCTACACTATACATGCTGTTTTCAGGCCTCATATGTCCACATTTTTCTAGTCAGTCAACAAGCTGTCTGTAGTCATCTTAAAAATGCCTTGGTGAGAGACAAAAGACTTTATCTCTGAAATTCTTTAGAAGCCATCCAGATGAGTTCAGAAGAATTAAATTTACAGCATTTGCGTAGCTGTTACAGCTACAGAAAGGCATTAGGAGTCATACAGTGACTCCAGCTTTTGAGGTCTTCCAGGAAATATTGATAAAGGATCTAAGAGATGCACCAGATGAGTCATAAAAAGCTCATTTCTGCATTACAAACAGCAGGGTGCCAATCCAGCAAAGGGGTTACATTTTGTGTAACTGTCAACAGTCAGCTCATCAGACCTCTCACTGAAACACTCAAAAATTACAAAGGCTTCACCAGGATTTGCAATACCTGATGCACAGGTCCCTCTGCTTTGAGTACAAGAGAGACAGCTGTGAAGAAAGAGGAGCATCACGCCCAGACAGAGGCATCAATAGGCAGGTGACAGGGTATATACCAGCCTTACAGAGACCCACCCATCCTCCTACAATGTGCTCTCTGGTATTACCTAACTGCAGTGTGACTTGTCTGGTGCATCAGGAAGCTAGTACCTGGCCCATGCAGGATTCCCTGGTGCCAGTCGAAGACCTTTTCCTTTTGGATTGACTGTGGAGTGCAGTTGCTCCGTGTGCATTTTTGTGGTGTGTTGTTTGATCAAGAAGCCTTTCTGCATGCTTGGTTTTCCAGGAAAGGACAAGTCAGCACCCTAAATCTTACTCAAATGATGCATAGCTGCCTGCAGATGTTTTCCAGTTTTACATGTGCTGGATGCTTTTGTCTCACAGGAAGTGTTCTATGTTCTTAATTTTCTTTTATCAATTAATAACATTGGATACAATTGGCCACTATAACCTCCCATCAAACTGAGAAGAGGTGAAGTTGACCCAGCTCCTGTCTTGCTGCATGGCATCTTATGTGTACAGAGAGCACCAAATATTAAGCGGAGAATCTGGAAACTGTTCTCTCTGTATGATTTTGCCATGCTGGGGCCATTGCGCTAAGGCAGAACTGTAGGATCCCATGAATCTGTGACACGCAGAGGCCTCTTCAGACCTTACCAGATTCAGCCTACTCTAGTCACAAAAGTGCAGTTTATAATTTTGTATGTGCTGGAAGGCTGATGATGAAGAGGAGGCTGGTGTGCACAGTATTTTGGTCAAAATGTGGACGGAGAGGAGGAGAATGCTACATGGGCCTTAGGAGTTACTGCTTCTGTGCTTTCTGTGAGGGAAAATACTGTGATAGTTGTTTGTGGTATATGCAAACAGTACAGTGTTTAGTTCCTCAAATTTCTTTGTAAGCATTACACACAGAGAAGTTAGGTATAATAGCCCAAAATGTATTTCTTGCCGTGTAGGAGGGACATTATATACCCTATTAACTGCACATCTTATTGGTGAGGCTTTTGACAGAGGCTCCTCACATCCCAGTGCTTTCCTGCCTCTCCTCAAGTCCTTTTCACCATGCTGTAGAAGTAAATTAGGTTGCTTTGATGTGATCTGTTCTTTTTTATGGTGTTCTTTTCTCCCTGCCTTCTTAGTGCTTGAAATGCTACATGAGTAAACAAAAATGTATGATTCTGTATTAGGTTTGTGTGGCCAGGTTTTGGTAGTGGGGAGGATACTGAGGTGGTTCTTGAGAAGCTGCTAGAAGTTTGCCCCCTGTCTGGCACAGCAGCACTCAGAGGCAGAATGACTTCATTGAGGCCACAATAGTCTACTGTCAATCTCCACTCCTTATTAGATTTCCACACTGGCCATATGGGGTTGATAAAGAGTTGTCAGGTACTGCTCAACACTCCTTGGCTCTCCAGTCGAGCTTATGAATGGGAATTATGGAGTCTTGGTATGATTGCGACACTGTTCTGGTAGCAATTGGCACTTAGTGGTCTTCAACTTGTAGCAATCCCACCATGAAGGAATCTTCAGAGACGCCAGGCAGGGTAGATAATTGTTTGACCTTCTCTGTATTCACAATACCTACACCAAAAGCCCTTCGATAGCCCTTTGGATCCTTGAAGTACCCTATCCTGAGGCAGTTGTTGCCCAGGACACAAGGGGCCTCTCCAGGTCTGTATCTCAACCCATGAACTCTTTGTTACATTTTTCTCTCTCTGTCCAGTTGCAGAAGTGTGTGATAGAACAGCTTTGGTGGGTGCCTGGCATCTAGCCAAGGTCAATCCATTACAGTTTCTTATACAGATAATGCTTTGCACAGCTTGTCATGCAAAGCCTCCATGCTCACTATTTTTCAGCTAACATTTTCCAATTTTCTTTTGTAATTTGTGCAAGACACAATGTCGTGCCTCCCTCTTCTGTACATCCGAATTCACACGCGCTTAAAGCACTGATGATGGTGAAGGCTGTGGGCAGTGGCAGGATGGAGCAGACACCAGAACTTTGTTCACCCACCAAACTGGCTGCGCCTGTGCTGAAGTCCTGGGACAGAACATCGTAGAGAGCTCTCTGCAAGGGGAAAAGACCACAGCAAAGTCCAGGAGGTAGGTCTGCAGCTCTCCTTGAAATGATCTTGCTGATGTGACAAGCTGTGACTTTGGTGGGGGGGAATTGACTCAAAGAGGATGATTTGCAGCAGGGATTTGCAGAGAGTCTGCAGGAAACTTGATGGAGAGGTGAAGGAAATGGAGAAATATTTTGAGCTCTTAGCAGTTTTCTGCAGTGTGGTGCAGTTTCTGCTGCCTTCCTGTCAAACAGGAAACTTCCACCCTCTTTTACAGTGCTTCTCCTTGCCAATGAATACAGGTTCTGGCTCTTTGGGTCTTATTTTTATGTTATACTATAGTTTAGGAGTAAAAGTTAACCCTCTCTTCACTGTAGTAGTATTGCTTTAAACTCCCATATGAGTCAGGACAAAGCTGCTATACTCTATATTGCCCCAAATTAGAAGGGAGTAAACTGTTTACTGAGGTATGTGGTTTTTAATTTTGTTGTTGTTGTTTTGGTTTGTTTTTTTGCTTGACTCCTGGCTTTATGGTACACTAAATCTTTGGCAAGAATGGATATTCCCATTTCACAAAGTCAGGAGCATTTAAGTACTTAATGTGTGAGCAATCAGGCTTGGAAATTTTCAGGACTATCTCTGGGCCTTCTTAACACTTTCTTGCTTTAAGAGGGGTGCAAATTCTCAAGCTGGCAGAACAGAGTAATATGGGATATACCAAGGGAATTGCTGAGAGACTTTTCAGGCCTCCACCAGAACAGCTTCCATCAAAAGTTACTGTAAAACAGGTCAGACTAGTTGAGGATACAGAGGAACCAAGTTCACAACTCTTGTGCTATTGTCTTGCATGGCCCTGCAGAAGTCACTCACCTCTTTTCCTGGCCAGAGAGCAGAGACACAGACTTTCTTTATCTCAAGATATCTCTAGGACATGGACATGCAGGAATTATTGTAAGATCTCTTACTGACACTGTGGGATTCCTGCTGGAGGCAACTGCAAAAGAGCATCCAGCCTTTTCTAGAGAGCATACAGAGTTGGAACTGAGTAGCAGACAGACAAGTAAAGCAACTTACTATCTGCACAGCAGGTTCTGTTAGAAAACAGATCTGCATATCCTGTGCAGTGAAGAGTCCTCATGTTTAGCACTGGGACCAAGTCATGTGTGGTATGACTTTTACATATGTAATAATTGCCAAATCTCTGCTGAACCTGTGTTTCCCAAGTATGTGGCAAGAACCTGTCTTTCCTCTTCCACAAGCACAAATCAGGCTGTGGTAAACTGTAGATTTTTCTTACTGTTTTTCATTGGGACACTGTTGTTTTGAGTCTCCTGAGTCTTAAAATTGGCAGTTACTTGACCAATAGTAGTTACTTAGTTCTTTAGTTGTGCATCATTTAGAGAATATCTAAGTATTACATCAGGCAGGCAAGCCAAAACAAGGGGGTGAGCCACGTGGAACAAGGCTGGTAGTGAGTGTTGCTGTATTACAGGGACATAGGCTGAGGCTCCTGTGCAGGGGAAGTGGGTGGAAAACCAGGCAAACTTGAAAGAATCAACTGATCTGGATTTAACGTCAGTAAAAAGTACTCCTACAGAAATCCCGTAATCCTTATCAATAGATAATTTTGTGATGGAAATAACTAGCTAACAGCAGTAAAAACTAGCACATTAATAAATTAACTTTTCTAGCTAGCAGCATTGAATAATCAAATAGTGTTAAAATTTTAATTCAGTCAGACAGCTTACTAAAAAATAAAGTGCTTATCAAAGTACATTATTACTTCTCCCCTTCCCCAGCTTCCCAGGAACATTGTCCCTCTGCCTTTCCCAGAGACCCATCAAGACCCAGACTTGATTTGTATAGGCCAGAGGGAAAAAACAGAAGGAGCTAACTACATCTTTCAGCAGAGCTGGTCATGCAAACAATCAAGTTTGCATTGCTGTGTGAGCAGGTGTGTATTAAGCAAACAGAGATATTTTATCAGGGAGAACTTCCCCAAACTGTTTTTGCCTGGAGGAGAGGGCGTTGTTCTCATAGTTCCTGCTCTTTTGTAGTAATGGTGTCAGTTGCTGAAATACACTTCTGACCTGGTTTCCAAGGAAAGTTGTAGGTACTGGTTTTGCCTCAGATGCCTTTGAGTGATGAGGGAGTACACTGGTTGGAGAAAACACCTGTTCTGCTGCTCTGTTTGATTTTTGTTGTTGTTGTTAATGCTACCTATATGAAAGCACTTACCCTCACTGGTCCCTCTCTCCATTCTCTTCTTTCTTAATTTCCCATCCTCTGTTCTGCTGCTTTCTGCTCTTCCCAACACCCATTCCTTTTTTATTTTTTTAACCTGGGTGACAGCAAGGAGCTTGGTTCATGCTGTACGTAGGCAGAATGGCTTCTGCATGTGAGAGAGAATCATGTGGTGGGCTAAGAGCACTCCTGCTCCCCTGCATCCGCTCTCCCTGTTTCCTCTCCTTCCGCAGACTTGCATTCAGACTTGACCTTTTCACTTAAATCTTGCTCTGTGGCAAGCACAAAAGCTGGTTTCCTCTCAGCATTCACAGCGAGTACTATGTATTTCAGAACCACTGAGTAATGAGCACTGCCTACTTACAGCCTAAACTTTCAAAGAATCCCTATTCTATCCAGAATAGCAGCCAGAGTATCTTAGCACTCCATTCTTTGGATTAACCAGTCCCAAACCAATGTGACAACAGACAAAGAGGTGGTTCCCACCAACTGGCCAACTGGCCATCTGGCATGACAGTGAAAGATATTTGTGGCATCTCTAGAGAGTTGCAGACTTCTTTGATGGGTAATGATAAAGTAGAAAAGTAGTAGTATAAATTCAGTAGGTCTACACATTAGGAGAGATCATGGCTTTTGTTTTTCTGTATCTCAGTGTCGCTGGTGGTTGAGATTAGACTTTTGCTTACTTACTGAGCAGGTCCTTCAGGAAGGATTGGTGGAAGGCAGAGCAAGGAGGCTGATGGACATTGGCTGATACATAGCTTGTGTTTCTCAGGAGAGTTGTGATGCATTGGTTGTTGCAGGCAGACATCTTATAGCCTTCCTCAGGTAGCCCTGCCTACATGCCTACTGCTGAGCCTGTTGCTTCCAACAACAAAGGAGTGCTTTTCCATCTGTATGGGGTGAGCCCACTCTGAGCAGAGATCCCTCAGTTCTTCTTGAACAAAACCCAACCTTCAAAGCAGGAGTTTTATCCTTCTGCCTAGGAATACATCAGATACTTTTTGGCTCCACTAGGCTTCCTGTAATGTACCTGAAGGGTTCATAATGGCTTCACCCTGTGGGCACCATCCTGGCTGCTTCTGGGCATTATAGCTCCACCTGGAAGCTTCTGCCTTTAATTACTGAAGCGCTTGAGTTTAGCAGAGCACAAGCTATATCAGAAAAGACACAATGAGGAAAGGAAATGAAGTGCCACGGAGTTGAAAATTCCTTGTTGTCTCGAACACAGTAGTTCACAAGCTCTTAATAGATGGGTGTGCTGTGAATACAGGCAAACTAGGAACACCTCTGTACTGTGTGGACTTCCTGTGAGACTTGCCATGCAGAGCAGGAGGAATGTGAGTTGGTAATTTCTTCCTGCCCAGGGTTAAGGGAGCTGTAGACTCCTCCTGTGCAAGAATGACATTGGCATCATTAAGTTGCATAGACTGGGAGTTGTTGTTACTCTGGGTACACTGAGTTTATGAAAACAGCAGAAATCACAGTGTGAGGAGCTGCAGTAAAAACCCTGGTCTCTCTCAGGAACTAGGGCTCTCTGTATGTAAATCATTACGGTCTTAGTAAAGTAGAAGCATGCCTTGAGAGAGGCAGTGTGAGCCCAAAGCCTGCCAGTTTTACTGTGCTGAGGAAGGAAACCTGTGCATTCCTCTGAGTTGCTCAAATGCCTCCTTAACCCTCTAAAAAGGGCCTTCTTCAGGCCTCAAAGAGGGCTGAAGCTGCTGCAGTGGATAAGAGCCATTGGAAGTTAGACAGAGCAGGAGCTTGACTCTCCAGGCTGACTCAGACTTGTGCTGGCCAGAGCAGCTTCTAGGCCAGCTTTTCTCCATTGCTTCTGAGTGCCGCTCTGGGATGGAGGAGATGTTGGAGTGTTCCTGGCAGAGTATTAGGGCTGGGTGCAATGCTGCTGTCCCCAGAATACTTCACATTGGAACACAACAAAGCTGTGCCATCACAAGCAGAGCTAGCACAGCTCACAGTCATGGTACCAGAGCTGGACTCTTTTCCTGGCTCCTTTTGCTGGGGCCGTGACTTTCCCAGGGGTGCTTAATTCAGCCCATCTCACAGACTGTTTTGACAAATTGATGATCCTTTGCAGTTACTTGTATCTTTTCACCAGCTGCAGAGGGACTTCAGATGGTTAATCTGGGCGAGGTGTGTTTTACACAGGGTATGGTATGTATGGTAGAGTGACCAGGATATAGAACAGGTTCTCTGATGGTTTCTTTCAAGGCCAAATCTAGAAGTACTGTGGGTAGTTTAACTACTTTGGGTTCTTCTTCCTGACACAAAAGATATCTAGATGTTATGGGACAACCTCAAGCAGTCTAGTGGAAATATCCCTGCCCTTGGTAGGGGAGTTGGACTTAGATGACCCCTAAAGGTCTCTTCCAACCCATGTATTTCCATATTTCTCTGATTCTATGAAATAAGGTGTGATGGTTATACACTTGTACATAATATAAGTGGTTATGCAGTTTTTCACTAGGAGTGATGCTTTAAACTTGATTTTACTCTGAAGGAATTTTTTTAAATGTTATTCCAAATAAATTGATTTATGTGCTCACAGGAGGCTCTTCAGAGCAGAAATTTGGACCACCACAACTCATAATGTACAATTTTAGCTGGTTAATATCTGGCTGTTCTGTTCTTACTCCAGTGAACAGCATCAGCAGCTCCAACTTTTATTTTCAAGGGCTGTGAGCTTACAGGAAGGTGAACATGACTACTCTCCATTCCTCTTTGTGTATGTGTAGTCTACGTCCCCTTGGGGAGAGATGCTGGGCTGGTACGAGGTATCCTGTGCTACTCAGATCTGTAGTTCACCAGCTGACCTGCAAAAATTTCTTTGTCTGCCTAGCACCGAGAAGATGCAAAAGTTTATAGGGTTCACTTTTAAGCAGTCTGGTAAATACAGTGAAACTTCGGGTGGGCACACTCAAAACGAATTTAATTCTAGCTTACAGTGATTGGTATTGTTTCCACAGTATCTTAGATACTTGATGTTATGGAACTATTAGTAATACAAATTAAATAATATGGGAGTCATAAGCTTCAGTATTGCAATAACCTTAACACCTCTGTGATAGTGCACAGTGGCCTTAGCCAGTGTGTTTAGATCACAACGCCACAAAAATTTCACAGCATGCAGGCGAAACTGCAGAACAGTTTTTTTGGGCAGGCAGATCATCACTCCCTCTTAGGGTCTGCCTTGGAGGCCAGGATTGCCACTTCTACAATTTTTTACAGAAAGGAACACTTTTTTAATTATGAAAAAATGCAAATGAAACAGGAAACATTGCTCTAATCCATCTTAATTTTGACAAAAAACCCCTAACCTGTAGAACAAGCCAAAGTGTGGATTGTTGCCATCTCCAATACTTTGTTCTCATTCAAAACTGAATTTCTTTTAGTACTTATTTCAGTTCAGTCTAAACAAAAACCCCTGAAATAGAAAATGTTTCTATTGAGTTTGAAAGAAATAAATTGACTTGAGGCAATGCATGTGTTTTTTGTGAGTGCCAGTGAAACGCAAAATCATGCCGTTGTTCAGGTGGCTTGTAGAACAGGATGTTCAGGTTTTTCCAACCAGCTTATATCTGATGCTAGCAGCACACCTGACCCTTGCTTAACTCTTTTAAACTTCAATATCACAGAAGGCACACTAAAGCCTTGCTGTCAATCAGAAGAGTTGCATTTAATGCCTGCAGTTCATGACTGGAAGCTTTTAGCTGGGCCACTTCCCAGCCACCATGCTGTGCTCCTGTCTGAAGCCCGAGGATTTTCTTCTCTTCCAAACAACTTCACCCATTTTCAATTTGCAGTTCAATCGTGAGCAATGTGTATGGTGTTATGAATTAAGAAACCTTTGACACAGCAATCTTTGCAGTTGAGGGCATGATCTTTGAGAGGCTAAGAGCTGTAGTCAGTGCTTGAGGGATGGGTGCTTTGCTTTCATCCATATTTTCTGAATGTGAGCAGCAGTTATGAAGGGAGAGACACTTCTTAGATTCTTGTGAATTTTTTTATGTGTGTGTCTTGCATTACAGTGCTAGTGACAAGGGAAATGCAGATTTTTTGATGTAACAAGTTGTTAATGTGTATGTTAATCAGACTGATACAAATGCATGTGTTTGTACTTGGCCAATTTGGAGAGGGTAAAATCTGAGAGGTTTAGCAATAGTGTGGTGCAAAGGCAGGAGAGGAGGATTTCCCTGGGAGCCAGGGTTCATGAAAGGGCTGTATAACCTGGTGAGAATCTGGCCAGAAGCCTTATGCCAGATGAAGACCCAGGGCTCCTGCCCTTGTCAGGTCCTGGTCCATGCAAACGACTATCACAAGTCTTCTTGCATGTAGAAAAGACAAGGCAAACATTTTAAAAAACAAGGTATGATGGCAATGCCAAGCTCAAAATGTAAAACCATAATATAAAAGCTTTGTGCAAAATAATTGAGCTTCATTTCTCTGTATAGTATCACACCACCTGAGGAAAAAAATTTAATGGGCAGGATAACTGGAGTTAGCATCTAGTCAGTGCTACCCAATATAGCTGCTCTGTGTAGGTGTAAGTTCCTATTCTCATCTGTTACATTTATTCATTACCTTTTCCTCTGGAGAGGCTTCATGTACAGTACAGTGCTGTGTTTGAGCAGGGCTCTGAGACCTCATTGTGGTAAGAAACAAGTTTTTGCACTTGAGTCGAAACCTGATGAGATTTGTGGCGGCCCTTCTGTCCCAAGGGATTTAGTTCCATGGGTTTACACTGTTCGTCAAGAAATCCCAGTCGTTTGCACAAATTGACTTTATCCTGGTGAGAGACAAATTACTTAGAAGGGCAACAAAGCTGGTGAAGGGTTCTGGAAAGTAAGTAATTTGAGAAGCAGCTGAGGAAGCTGGAGATGTTTAGCCTGGAGAAGAGAAGGCTCGGGGGAGACCTTATCACTCTCTCCAACTCTCTGAAAGGAGGTTGTACCGTGGTGAGAGTTGGCCTATTCTCCCACGCAGCTAGTGACAGGATAAGAAGAAATGGCCTTAAGCCGTGGCAGGGAAAGTTCAGGTTGGATATCAGGAAGAAGTTTTTCAAGGCAAGAGGGATGACCCTGGTAATTACAGGCCTGTCAGTCTCACTTCAGTGCCTGGTTAAATTAGAGAGAAGATTATTCTGGGGGTTATTAAAAAGCACCTGAAAAACAACACAGTCGTTGGTCACAGGCAGCATGGCTTCATAAGGGGGAGGTCCTCCTTGACAAGTTTATCTTTTTTTGACAAGGTAACCCACCTGTTTGATCAAGGGAAGCCTGTCTTGTAGTCTTGCTGGATTTCAGTATAGCTTTTGATACTGTCTTTCACAGTATCCTTCTGGACAAAACATCCAGGCCACAGCTGGGTAAATACATCATGCAGTGGGTGAGCAACTGGCTGATGGCACAAAGGGCACAAAGGGTTACAGTAAATGGGGTGACATCAGGCTGGTCAGCTGTCATTTGTGGGATTCCACAAAGGGGAATCTTAGCACCTGTGCTCTTCAGCATCTTCATAAATGACTGAGATACAGGACTGGAAGGGATACTAAGTAAACTGGGACACTAAATTGGGAGGAGCTGTTGAAGGCAGAGAGTGCCTGCAGAGAGACCAAGACAAATTAGAGGTCTCAGCAGTCACCAACCATATGAAGTTCAACAAACACAAGTGCTGGATCCTGCTCGTGGTGTGGGGCAACCCTGGGTGTGTGTGCAGGCTACGATACAAAAGGCTGGAGAGCAGCACTGTGGAAAGGGACCTGGAGGTCCTGGTCGATGGCAAGTTGAATCAGAGTCAGCAGTGCCCTGGCAGCCAGGAGGGCCAACCCTGTCCTGGGGGGCATCAGGCAAAGCATCGCCAGCCGGTCGAGGGAGGGGATTGTCCCGCTCTGCTCTGCACTGGGACAGCCTCACCTTGGATATTGTGGGCAGTTATGGGTACAACAATGTAGGACAGATATTAAGCTCTTAGAGAGTGTCCAAAGGAGGGCAATGAAGGTGGTGGAGGGCCCTGAGGGGAAGCCGTGGGAGGAGCGGCTGAGGGCACTTGGTGTGTTCAGCCTGGGGAAGAGGAGACTGAGGGGAGACCTCTTCGCGGCCTACAGACGTCTTGTGAGGGGAAGAGGAAGGACGGGCACTGATGTCTTCCCTGTGGTCGCCAGTGACAGGACCCGAGGGAATGGTGTGAAGCTGTGTCAGGGAAGGTTCAGGTTGGATATCAGGAAAAGGCTCTTCACCCAGAGGGTGGTCAGGCACTGGAACAGGCTCCCAGGGCAGTGGTCACAGCACCAAGGCTGGCAGAGTTCAAGAAGCGTTTGGACACTTCAATCAGGCACATGGTGTGGTTTTTGGGGTGTGGTGTGCAGGGCCGGGAGTTGGACGCAATGACCCTTGTGGGTCCCCTCCAACCCAGGACATTCTGAGATTCGACGGCTTTGTTTGGTTTCATAGCAACAGAATGTTCGGCACTGGGTGGAAGCAGGTCATAGATAGGGAGGTTTTGTGTTGTGCTGGTTTTTCCCTCTCCTTTTTCTTTGTCCAGACTTACCGTTCTGCAGGAGAGGGTAGGAGAAGATTTGCTCCTTGGATCAGGCAATCCCTGTCCAGCCGGGAGTGGTAGGTGCTGTCCCTGGTATCCAGGGAGGTCACCGTGCTGAGGCACAGGGTGGGCTTCACAGAGAGGGCACACCACACAGGTCTTCTCCCTCCAAGGTGGAAACAGGGGCACGTCAGCTGTGTTCCCCTGAGGACCTGCCTTTGGTCAGGAACAGCTTTTGAGAGTGACTTTTCTGCAGGAACAGACACACATGAAGGAAGCGGGTAAAGAGGAGACCCGGATTAGATGTTAGGCTGTGATTAGTTTGGAGAAGAGATGAAGGAGAGCACCTGCTGGCTAAGGGGGAAGGTGGGATTTTTGACTTCATGGTGTTATGAACACTTCGCTTCACTGTGAGGCTGATGAGGCACTGGAACAGGTGCCCAGAGAAGTTGTATATCCCCTATCCCTGGAAGTGTTCAAGGCCTAGTGAGAGGTTCTCTGCCCGTGGCAGGGGGTTTGGAACAAAATTATCTTTAAGGTCCCTTCCAACTCAAACCGTTCTATGATTCTATGAGATAGATCTGGTTTTTCTCTTTCTTTGTCAGCATACCTGGAGGCTGTTTGTAAATCCATCAGAGAGCTGCTGAGCCTTGGCTTCTACAAAATACGTGTATACTGGCTTACCCTGCTCTGTATCTGGCACCCCTAGGTGAAACAAAGACATGACATTTCCTCCTCCTTTCTGTTGCCCCAGAAGAGAAATATCAAGGACAAAGATACACAGGGAAAGGTAAAGTTGGGGAGAACAGACTGATGAAGCAGCTCTGTCTTGACAGTCTGCTATTTGAATGTAGCTATAGCTTGCAAGACCTGACATTTATGCAAACGCTAAAGATGCCCAAGCTAGTCTTGCAGTATGCTTGCATGCACACCTCAGTCCTTGATTTTACATGCATACGTGGCATCTGCAGGCATCTGAGCCACTTTTGCTGGCCTCACTTGACTCTGGAGTATTCTGGAAGAGCTTCTATTCAAGATAAAATACTGGGAGATGTTCAATTTAAAGGCAAAGTGAAGCTTAGTTTAATGCTGGACTTGTATATGGTTCTGGTCTGATTTTAATTCGAGGATAATAACAATGTTGCTTTCACTCAGCCAGTAAAGCAAAGCTATATGAAGAGAGGATCTCTGTATTTAGCTTTTATTATAAGAATACCTCAGCTAACTTGCTACACAGGAATGTTGTTGAATAACCTGCTGCATAAAAAGGGGCCATGTTTTTGCAGTCACGTCCAAGGTTGTGTCACATGGCAGAGAGCAGGATAGATGTGGTATTGCTTACTACTACCCCTTCTGCCTTCAAAAGGTTACATTCACTACATTTTCATACCAGTGGATGGTCCCAGTGGAGGAAAGTACTGTGTCTTCATCCACCTCTTTCTTCATTTTTAAAAGTACTAATATCTACCATTAAGCACACATTCACAAGAGATCCCAGTGCTGCTGCCACTGGACCCATTGTACTTACTCAAGAAAATAAATATTCCTTCCTACTCACATAGAGGACAATAATGTTTTTGCCAGTCCAGGGGTTGCTGTACTTCTGCATGTGACTCATTAGAAATTTAAAAAAGGTTTGGAAGAGAAACAGTGGAAGCCTTGTTCCAACACTCTTATTTAGCTGGAAATCATCTGAAATCTGAGTTGTTTTTTTTTATTTATTCTCTGAAGTCAGTTAATTCAGAGGAACAAAATTTTAAAATGATGATTAAGTAGAAACTGCAGATTACCAGTGCCCTATCCTGTGATGTTTATGCTGTAGGCAGATTGGTGTGTGCATGTCTTTCTTAGAAACTGGAATTGTCTCTGACAATTTAGTTCTGATTTAAAGTAGCACCATGTCTCTTTTTTCTTGCAGAATGAAGAGACAAAAGTGGCCCTACACATGCCCTGCACGAAGGAAGATCCTGCTCCTTTGTGTTACTGGGTGGTTGATTGCACTGCTGAAGATCCTCCATATTGAAAGACACTTTTTTCCTTCTAGGGGCATTTACTTGGTTGAGCACTTCTTAAGCACTTCTTCTTATGTTAGAAACAGGTATTCATACTCTAGAAATGAGTTCCAGTATGAAATTAATTGTTCATCTGTCTATGAGCAAGATCCTCATGAAATTGGCAAGAGTTTAGAGATAAGAAGAAAAGAAATAGTTGATTTAGATGATGAAGATGTTGTAGCAATGACGAGTGATTGCCACGTGTATCGTTCACTTAGGAAATACCACCTAAAACCTGTTTCTCCAGAGGAGGAGGGTTTTCCAATTGCCTACTCTTTGGTTGTTCACAAAGATGCAGTAATGGTAGAAAGGCTCATACATTCACTGTACAGTCATCAAAATATTTACTGCATCCATTATGACCAAAAAGCAGCAAAAAGTTTCAAATCTGCTTTGAACAATCTGGCTAAATGTTTCCCAAATATTTTCATTGCATCAAAATTGGAGACAGTGGAGTATGCACATATTTCACGTCTGCAAGCAGATCTCAATTGTTTGTCTGATTTGATGGACTCTCCAGTTCCTTGGAAGTACGCTATCAATTTGTGTGGCCAAGATTTCCCTTTGAGGTCGAATTTCGAGTTGGTCGCTGAACTGAAGAAACTTGGTGGAGGAAACATGCTGGAAACTGCAAAGCCAAGCAGTAGCAAAAGAGAGCGATTTACTTATCACTATGAACTTATGAAAGTGCCTTATGAGTACATGCAGATGCCTGTAAAAACGAACATTTCCAAGAATCCACCACCTCATAATATTGAAGTATTTGTAGGCAGTGCCTACTTTGTTTTAAGCCGAGAATTTATTCAATATGCCCTCAAGAGCTCACTTGCAAAAGATTTTTTTGAGTGGTCAAGGGACACGTACTCTCCAGATGAACATTTCTGGGCCACTCTTGTACGTGTTCCTGGGGTCCCTGGGGAAGTTCCAAGGTCATCCCAGGACATAACAGACTTACAAAGCAAAACTCGTCTGGTGAAATGGAATTATCTTGAAGATTATTTGTATCCTCCATGCACTGGTACCCATCTTCGCAGTGTCTGCATCTATGGGGCTGGAGAATTAAGATGGCTTCTGAATTATGGGCACTGGTTTGCCAACAAGATTGACTCCAAAGTAGACCCTGTTCTGGTAAAATGCTTGGCAGAAAAAGTGGCAGAACAACAGAAGGAGTGGGTACATTTGTCCTCTGACAAACACTTTCTGCACTTAAGTTCTGCAAATGCCTTGCTGTAGCATCATTCTGCTCTCTGCTGTCCTTGCCATGTGCTGCTGTAGCACAGCACTTGCAGTTTCTCTGCCTCAGCTGCTGCAGGATGTCAGCGAGCAAAACATCCGTTCTGTGTAAAGTTCAAGTCCTTGGAGAGCCAGGTGCCTGGCTCTTTATTTATGAAAAGTTATGCCTCTCTGATTGATTTTTTTGTACCTTGACATAATAAACCTGTAATTGTTCTTCAGCGTAATTCTGAGAAGGGAAATTTGCTTTTGGAAGCTGTGGTGTTGTTTGTCCCAATGGAGTATTTAAAAAACCTGTTTTACTTCCAGTATGTTTGTGTCTTTCATAAGAAACTTTACCACTTCTGTCTGCCTGTCCTCTTTTCCTTCACTTTTGCTTTTCTTAAAGGAATGAAACAAAAACCTCTATGTCTGCTACCTCAGGAAAACTGTAAGTGCCCATCTCACTGAAAAAACCAAGAGATCGTCATGACACCAAATGAGCCATGTGACCTCACCGCAAGTTTCAAACTTCTCTTCTGTGGGAGCTGCACAGATCTTTGCAATGTGAATATGACTGGATGATAGAAGGGAAAGAAGATCCCTATGCACTGCATTGTCTGTAGCATTGTTCTCTTCTCCTGTGTCACCTGTGCGTTGCTTTTCCTTTCATGAAGCATGTGCTCAGGTGCTATGCTATGCTATGCTATGCAACCAGTGATGGTTGAAACAGACTTGTGCAATGTTATTCTTGAAAGGCAGAGTACGAGTATGTCTTAAGGGCAGTCTCTGCAGCTCCTTAGGGTAGGTATCCATGACAAAAGAGGTCAATCTTCATTTTTATCTCTGCCTGGAGAAATATCCTTCTGTGAAATCCCAGTCCTCTTGAGACAGTATGTCTACACATAGTGAATAACAAGTGCTGTTTCTAGTTAGTGTTGAGCAGTGTGGTGCTATGTTGAAGCGCAGAACATGCAACATTGAGCAGTAACCATAAGAATAACCATATTGCAGAAATTAAGACCCTGCATAGAAGTGCAAGTCCTGTGGCTTTGTGCTACCATGATCCCAGCCTGACAGGTGAGTGAGCCTGAGTGAGCCCTGGTTTAGCTCAAGAGTGTTCTCCAACAGCCCCTGCTCACCGTAGCCCTGACACATCTTCTGATACTGAAGTCACTTGGGAGCCTCCTTGCAGGTGGGCTTCCCATGCTACAGCATGTGGGAAGTGTTTGCTAGTGCAGGGGTCTCTGCAGAAACTCCTGCAACTCAGAAATGTGTTTTGGCATTTTGGAAGTTTCCTTGGAATATTGCTATGCCAGAAGTTCAGTTTTGGTGGTTCCATTGCACCCTGGGGTCTAGTTTTCTCCATGCCACTGTCTTCTTTCTAGCCATCTGTCTTTTATTAAGGGTCCTCTTTCCATGAGTGACTTTGGGATACTTGGCCTTACTGATCTACAGATTGCTGCAGTAATGACCATGTGTCATATCCATGAGAAATCTTTTTTCCTTATTTGAGCTGAAAGAACCAAATCACTTTTTGCTTTCAGTTTTTGCTTATAAATTCAGTCACTGTCAGGTCATGTGTGGCTTGAGAGTCAGGAGTCTCAGGTTTTTTCCCTCATTCATGGCACTGATTTTCATTAAGGCTTCAGACAAGCCACCTGAGTTTTCTGTTTCAGCTGTTCCAGCTGTAAAATGGAACCGCAATCTACTATTATCTTCTAAGCACTTTGAAACCTGTGGGTCTTGTAAGTTGGTTGCACAATACTAATTGTTTATCAAACTATTTATGGAGTCTATAGGTGCACACGTCAAATATTTCTTTGATGTATTGTTTCTGAAATAAATGGGGATAATTTTTAAAGTCTGTGTTCCTTACTTTAGTGACTTGCCATGTCTACCCAGGGCTGTCCTGACTTGATGTAGTTTATAGACTCTTTGTAGAAAATCAAATATTGGTAGTATTTAAAGATTCATACATTAGTACTTGTATATAAAATGGAGTTCCTGTGTGGTAAAAAGGTTAATAAAAGAGAATGTTAGGATCCCAGAGGATCAAGCTACAGTATTCTGTGCACATAAATCCATGCTTAATGTTATATTTAAAATTTTGTATTTAGTTAAACAGGCTTTATGTATGTATGTACACGCACACACCCATTTGTGTTTAATTGGAGTTGTTTGATCTGCCATAAATTTATAAAAATAATCCACCAGCACAATAAACTTTACTGAAGTATGTAATTTTAATCAGCATGCAACTTTGTGCTACTTTAATTGAACTGGGTTGAATGATACCTGTCATTTTACTAGTTTGGAATAAGGCAGCTTGTCCTTCCAAGGTGGTAGAGAAGTGGATGTGGACATGGCACAGTGTGAAGCAGCATTAGTTTACAGCAATATGCTTGCTAGAGAGGGAAGTAGAAATTTTACAGGCATACTTGCAACTTTATGAAGTGCTGATTTTCTAATGAATTCTAGACATTTCTGCTTTTTCAAAAGTAAAGGCTATTCAAGGTTGTAGAAAGGCAGTTCACAAAAATCTTAGAATTTGTCAGTCTGGAAGATTATCTAGCCCAGCCTCCTGCTCACAACAGAATCAACACTTAATTTGAGCTGAGTTTCTTGGACTTCCCAGGGACTCCTGCAAAGGATTCTTCTTCTGAGAAAGGAGGAGCATTTTCCATCATTTAAAAAAAAACAAACCCAAAACAAAACAAAACAAAAAAACCAAACTAACAAACAACAAAAAAAAACCACACCCAAAAAAAACAAACAAAACTTTTGACTAATTTTCTCTCTCTTTTTGACTTTGCATTCAGCAGTGTTGCCATGCTGATGCCTTCATCACAGTTAAGTGATTAGACTGCAGGGGTGGATAACAACTTCATTATTTACTTTTGGCTTCATTATAATTGCTCTTTACACAGGTAGGTCTGTCCTTGCTGAAAATGGACTTGAGGCGTGATCCACAAACTTTCTGTGAGGAAAGTGGGTGAACCTAGCTTATGGCAAAGCAAATACGATATTTTATTTGGGCTGAACCTTAGATTGTCGGCAGTATACTATTATCTACTTTCACAGGGGTTGTTAATTTTTATTTTGGTTAGGTTTGGTTTGGTTTCTGGTTTTTTTTGGGTTTTGTTTTTTGTTGGGTTTTGGTTTTTGTTTTTTGGTTTTCTGCCTTAGTAAAGCTTAAATATCATTTTCCTCTTCCCCTTCCTCACTTCTAACAGGTTCCTCTTGTAAGTTATTTCACAAATTTGAAGTGTACATCCATTTACAAATATTAGATAGTTTCCTCTGTATTTCTTTTGCTGAAGAAGCCCCATACTGGCTTTCTTCCACCCACCCTGCCCTGTGCTGGTCATATGTTGAATCTGGACTATCAGTTGACTGTATTTTCCTGTTCAAGAAGGATGCACAAGTCGGGTGGTAATGCTGCTCCTGGCTGTCAGCACTGGTCCAGCTCACCATTTTTTTAGTAGTTTAAAAGCAGCAAAAATGCTGAATGTGTTCTAACATGGTCAAGTTAAGTAAGGAAGAAGAGGGAATAATGAGCTTTAATGAAAGAGATGCAGAGCCAACATCGGTACAACTGGTCTTGCTAATGAATTTAATAGGCTAGACATGGAGTCAGGAGAATAGGCCATACAAACATAAGTGCCTCACTATGTATTTTCTTTAACATTGGAATAAAAAGGTGTGAAAGGAAAGACTGGGAGTTAGACATGTAATCTGCAATTTTAATTAAAACAGACTTGGCCTGTTGAGTATTTTTATGACTACAAATGTCATTACTGTGGCATTTAAATCAGAATAAACATGAGGAAACCAGTATTTGGGCGGCGAATGTGCAGTATATGTGGCACACTAGTGTGTGTTTACAGTGTGACCTTGAGTTTTATTTCAGGTGTAATACCTCTTTCTACTCCATGTTTTTACGGAACTTGGGTTCATCATAGTGGTGATAATTTCCACTCACATAGATACGATACTTCAGAACAATGTGATCTGTTGCTACAATGCAGTAAATCTGTACTGGAAGTAGCTCAGTGCTGTTTGGTATTTCAAACTGGTAGTTAAACACTCTATCCTGGTCCTGTTTCTTCGAAGCTACAAAACTGTAGTTTTCTGTGGCTAAAATATACTAATCTTTATATACCAATCTTTTGTAGAGAAGGGAGAAAGCAAAAGACATGAAACTTTGGATGAGACATTTTCCCAAATGAGACTGTGCATTGGTCTTACATGGCAAGGTTTTGGTAGTGGAGGCGCGTGTGGGTGGGTTCTGTGACAAGAATCCAGAAGCTTCCTCCCACGTCTGACAGAGCCTGTGCCAACTGGATCCAACATGCACCTGCAGCTCACCAAGGCCAAGCCCATCAGTGGCAGTGGTAGTGCCTCTGGAATAACATATTTAAGAAGGGGAGAAAATGCTCCTGGGCAGCAGCAACTACAGCCAGAGAAGAGAGGAGTGGGAATATGTGAGAAACAGCACTGCAGACACCAGTTATCAGTGAAGAAAGCAGGAGAGGAGGCGCTTCTAGTGCTGGAGAAGAGATTCCCCTGTGCCTGGTGGTCCAGACCATGGTGAGCTAGCTGTGCCACTGCAGTCCATTGTAGCTCCATGGTAAAGCAGAAATCTACCTGCAGCCCATGGAGAACCCCAATCCCAGAGCAGGTGGATGCCCAAAAAGGCTGTGATCCCATGGAAAGCCCATGCTGGGGCAGGCTCCTGGCAGGACCTGTGGCCCTGTGGAGATTATTCTGGAGCTGGTTTGCTGTCAGGACTTGTGATCCTCTTGGAGACCCACACTGGAGTAGTCTGTTCCAGAAGGACTGCCCTGGAGCAGGGACCTACACTAGAGCAGTTTATGAAGAACTGCAGCACATGAGAAGGACCCACACTGAAGAAGTTTGTGGAGAAGTGCCTGCCATTGGAGGGACTCCATATGGAGAAGGGGAAGAGTGTGAGGAGTCCTCCCCATGAGGAGGAAGGAGTGGCAGAGACAGTGTGTGAGATACTGACCACACACCCTTTTCCTCATCCACCTGCACTGCTGCAGGGAAAGAGGTAATAAAAATTATAAGTTGAGCCCAGGAAGAAGGGACAGGTGGCAGAAGGTGGTTTCTATTTTAAAGATTTGGTTTACCCTGCTCTGGATTGGTAAAATACTGATTGTCCCCACTTCATCTTTTTTGCCCATAATAGTAATCAGGAGCAATCTCTCCCTGATCTTATCTCAACCCCAAAGCCTTTTCTTTTATTTTCTCTCCCCTGTCCAGCTGAGGAGGTGATTGACAGAGTGGCTTTGGTGGGCACCTGGTGTCCAGCCAGGGTCAAACCACCAAAGACAGGAAGGAGTCAGATGGCGTATTGTTAAGAGGGACAAGGAAAATATGTTTTCTTGCTACTGAGCCTCCACTTACGTGTCCTAGGACAGATTTTCTTAAGTGGAAATACTTGCATATAGAATGATTGCTGCTACCATCTCTGATCGAGGTAAGCTAGACTTGAGTTAGTACCCTTTGAAAACAAGATAATTTAGGAAATAAGTGCCTGGAGCCTGTATCAGTTTCCTGTCTTGTAAAAAAATAGGGGCTTAAAAATTTACTGAAATTTTTCTAGGGCATTAGAAAAAGACTGTGCAGATTGCATCAGAGAGCAGACAAAGAGGCGTCTAATTTTTTTGCTCATGGCAGGTCACTAGTTTTTAATGGCTTTCTGTGTTATTTGTAGAAACCAGTTTAATAATTGTGCTAATTTGAAAACTAGTGACTGACTTCCACCTTGCATTTGAAGTGTATGTGTCCAACACATATAAGTTTATTTAAAAGACTTTTCCTTGGGTTACAGTTAGAGACTTCATTGTGATTTAAATTGAAGGCAACAACTTTTCTATTGCTGAGCCTCTTTTCTCTGCCTGAGTTTGTGCTCTGAGATGGAAAGGATGGCAAGTCTAAGCTTTACCTGGGGCAATGAGAAGATTAGAGAATATAAAGAGATGCTGCAGGTGGCATTATTACCACCATACCAGCTGTTATCCTACTATATATACATAGCTGTCATGCTATTAATACATTATTATAGCAGAACAGCTGGGAAATAAGAATAACTGCATCTTATACTGTAGAGATTCAAATCACCATTTATTCATAAATGTAATAGGAATTGGAAATAACATTTGCAAATAACTACACACAAATATTTCAGCACTAAATTGCTAGGGGCCATGGGAAGTAGGATGAAAACACAGGTGGAATGTGCAGTGTTATCTGATGCATGGAAAAATTAGCTGTAGGTGCATTGCAAGACCTTTCAGTCAGCAGAAAGTAGATGTCCTCCTGCTACAGAGGTTTGAAATAGCAGAATTGAAGCCATCAACTTATCTTCTCCAAGCAGTGTAATGCTTGGTTTTTATCCCCTGCAGTTGTTTATTACTTTTTAATGCAGCTATCTCAGCTCCTTTATGGCTGTGAGATACTCATACCAACTAAATTTTATCACTTACTTCTCATTTAGTCTAAACTGCTTTGGAGTCCCAAACTTGCTTTCTGTTCTGAAACAGTTCTAAGAATTATGAGTGCATTTAGCATGTGGCATGGCTGAATTTCTGTTTAATTGATGCTAGTGGTACATGTGCATGTGCTCAGCTACCCTAAGCCTGAACTAGTACAACACTTACAAGTTTGCATCACTGAGAGATTAACCATATTTTACTCCACTTGTATTTCAAGGGAAAATTACCAGATACCCTTTGTTCCTATGCCAAACTTAAATTCTTCCTCTTGTCTTGAATTCTGCTTGATACACTATATATATATATATATGTATAAAGATCTGTCAAGAAGATGTATCCAAAAAAGTAAAATTATGCACATTACCAAAAAAGGAGGAAAAAAGTTGGTTTGGAAAAGTAATTTCAAGTAACCGAAAAAACAGATGATGCTGTGAGTTAAATAGGGATAATATACATGCAGCTGCTATCACAGCCAATTGGAGTCACTTCTGTAACTTTTATATTGCTGACAACATTCTTAAAAATGCTCTTCTAGTTCTAGCTTTTGCTCAGTTGGAATGTGGATGCATACAACTGGTAAAGCTTCATCCCTCTTCTTTGCAGAAAATCTGTACCCTGTGAAGCTACGAGCAGATTTAGGTGGTTTATTTCTTTTCTAAATCTCAGATTCCAGGATTCATGTAAGGTAGACCAGAACCAGAAAAGCACCTAGCTGTTGGCATGCAAGCCCTCAGACAAGACAGCCTCCTAAAGATGTAGCTGCTTGCAGAAACCAAGCTGGAGCAGAAATCAGCCCACTCAGCCAGCAGAGCAACCACCATCTCTGTTTCATTTCATTAGAGCACGTCAGCAATATAATTTTCCAGACCAGCCAGCTAATTTTATTATCTCTGGGTTTTTTTACTGGCTGAAGAATCATGGCATCCTTTTTTATGGCTTTCTTAAATTAAGATTTATTTAAAGTCTCTGTACATACATTTGGGAACAGACACAATATGTCTTCTGTTACTGCATGTCTTGTCCTCATTTGAAACCAAGGCAGCCAAGTCAGGTTCTGCAGTAATAAAAACATAAAGAACTGAAGACATGAAAACCTGAGTCATCCTAAAATTGAGTAGCTGTAGCATTTTACTTCTCTGCAGTCATTGAGGGGATAGTTTTATATTCAGTTTCAGAAGTCTGAGGCATTTAATAAATCAGAAAAGCAAGAAGTATAGATATTAAAGAAAAGTTTACCTGGAGCACTCACTTGAAAGTTTTTGCTTCAGTCTCTGTGAAGTGAGATGCTTCCATTTCAGTTGTTGGACTGCTGTGCACGCCACAGAGCTGCTGCTGGCACTGTAGCACTGTGGTACAGTTTCCCCAGTGCCTCAGAAGCTGCGCTCTCCCCAGGTGAGGCATTGTTCACTGCAGTCATTAGGTGAGGGGGCAGAAGAACTGACCTCTGTCCCACCACTCTAGAAATAACCCTTTGGGCAGTGATCCTGCCTAACAGTGCTTCAAGGCTGTTGGAGTAGATAAATATGACAGATGATGAACTTCAATATTGCAGCCTTGAGAAAGAGTGAAGGTAATGGCTGGACTACATTGGATCTCGATAAGGAAAAACACTTGGGGGTTCAAACATGTTCCCTTCACATGATCAGATAAAGGAAGTGAAGGTTTGGATTGTGATATGGAAATGTGTTGCACTCTGCAAGCTAGTTTAACCTGCAACAGTAACTCATTTGCTTAGCCCAAGAATATTTGGCCACAGTTTTCTCTGCTGTCATATTTTCTTTGCTTGTGTTTTTTGACAGACAAATCTGTTTCAAATTTCTTAACAACTGGACTTCTGAGTTATGCAGATTGTTCAAGTCCAGCTGAGAGGTGAGATGATTTGGCAAGGTTTTCAGCTGCCTCAGAGACTTTCCACATTTGCCAGGTTAGCTGACAGTCACATGATTTTTGGGTATTGTAGAGGTTAAAATTAACTTGAAATATTTCCTGTTAAACAAGTGGCACTTTGCATAGTGTCTGAGACAGATGGCTCTGAATATCCACTCTTCTGGTGGGAGATTAACCATATTTTACTCCACTTGTATTTCAAGGGAAATACAAGTTGCTTTCTTTGACAGAGGCATGATGAGATGGTGAACCTTTGTGCTCCGGTAAAGTGCAGTGACTGCTGGACTATAAAGGGAAAAGACCTGCATTCTCTTTTGAATGCTGTTAATTGAGCCCAGTGTCCAAGGGTGGGTTAGCTGACAAGACTGGTAGTAAGATAATATTTGTCCATGCAGTCAAGTCATAGGGATGCAGGAAGTGCCTGCTTAGACAGTTCAGGTAAGATTTGGCTGTTTTTCACATGGAGTCAAAAAGTGATGCCATCCTGGAGTGCTATCAGTTGAAGGGTAGTGCACCCAGGAGCTTCTCTTATCTCTAGGGTTGGGATGGAGGTGTGCTTGAAGATTGGAACACAACCAGGGTGAGTTGTGTAGCTGCTGGGTCCACCCCTGTGTGGTTACTTTGCTTTACAACAAACTGGTCAGGAGTCTTTCTAAGAGTGGATTAATTCTCCTTTCCTCTGGCTGCTGGGTAAATACTCCTGCAATATCCTTCTATTTTCTGTTTAGTCTGTTGTTGTGATCAACCATTTGTCCATTTTTGTTACATGTACAGAAAAGCAAATTTGTAAGTATCTCCTCGCTGAGGACTCTTGGAAGGCACAACTGAGCCATTGCTCACTGCTGCAGTTGACCCTGCTGATGTGAATGAACCATGTGCTGAATGTTTAATGGAAACTGATTTATGGACGAGTGACTTGACCAGATAAAAGTAAAATAACACCCAGAGGGAAGGGAAAGCAGCCAAAAAGAAATTGTGTCAGTGCTTCTGATGAATGGAGATACCTGCCTTTTTTTAACCCCAAGCGAAAAAGCAACTTGATCTTGTATGATAAATGAAGAAAATTAACAAATCAGCTACTACAGTATTTCTTAATCTAGCAGACAGAATTATAATGGAAGTCTAGGGCTGGAGCATGATGCCAGATATTAGCAATAAAATTCAAATTATAACTCTTTTTCAGCAAAGGAATTTGCCTTTGGAATAAGTTGCCAAGGAGTATGTTCAATCCTTTGTCATTTGAATATATTGGTAGTTTAGTGGTAACTTCAAGTCTTCATGTGGGAATTACTCTGATTTTTCATGGTCTGTTCTATTCAGAAGGTAGGCTGCGTTTGCTCAAGGCTGCATGAAATGAAATCATAGAATCAGCTTAGGAAAGAATACAACCAAGTTCAAGTGGGAGTGGGAGTTGTTAATATTGATCATTGGAAACACAAAGGGCCCTTGTGTTAATTAGCACCAGTGATGGTGGTCTGGTCTTAAAAGTGGCTAGCATCAATTTTTTGGCTCTTGTTGAATCAGCGGAAACCATATTAGTAGGAAAATTACACCTATAGCAGTGTAATTTGATCTTGTTAGGAAGGAGAATAAACAGTGAAAGGGAAGATTAGTTGTATAGCACACACACACGCAGCTACATCAGTAGCAAGTCATAATCTTAATCAAAGATATTACACTGGTACAGACAATTCAATGCAAAGGTCCAAAGACCTGAAATCCAGTGATCCAAACTGGTAACTGCAGCCCTGTGGACTTTAACTATTCCCAGTCACAGCTAATGGTGCTCCTGGATTGAGTATGCAGCTGCCACTTGTGATTGCTGTGCCTGCTGCTTTTGAGCTTTTATGTACAGCCTCCTGTACCAATACACCTACTCAGAGCATCGGTTTACAAACTAAGGGAAAGTCAATGGCTAGTGATGCAAACTAAGCCTGAAAGCCAAGCTGAAATTTCTGGTGTGTCATATGCTACTGAATAGCAACACCTCTAACTGAAGTTAATGAAGAGGTGCTGTTGCTGCACAATCACGCCTTGATTCTTCCTTGGTGTAAGGTAATCACTTTTTCTCCCAACACAGTCCTACTTCAAACTTCAAAGCATTGCTCTTTGTTGTTCATTGCCTCAACAGGGATCCCCTTTCTGCCACCAGATTGTAAGTGAGACTTACTCAAAGGCTTTCTGAAAAGCCTGATTCTTGACAGTCACCAAGGAACTTTTCCTGTTTTAGAAATTTTTTTTCCATTTCCTGAAACAGAGTTTTAAACTCCAGTTTTCCAGGCTCTGTGGGGTCTCCACTGTTCTAAATATTAGGAGGAAAGAGAAATGGTTGAAGCCATGGAAGTAAAATGTAATTTCTTCAGTAATTCTGGTTGTCATTTCAGTAGCATGCTCCTATGCTCTTGGCACCAAGGCACTGATCCCTTCCTGCTGTGGCTACAGCAATTCAGCCTGTGTTTTAACTTCATTTCCAGTGTCCAATGGCTTCCATGGTAAAACAGTTTTACGCTTCTGCTGAAAAATATGTTAAATTTAATTACTCTAAAATTGGTTTTGATTAGGGCAATCCGAGTGTTCATAAATGGACAATGGTCCTGCAGCTGCATTGGACTAGTCAATTGGTTTGTCCCCATGGACAATCCACATTACCCTACATTTATGAAACACTTATTTCATAATCAAATTGGCCCCCCCAAAAAAAATTCTGTTTGTAGGTATTGCTCTGGGAGCAGGGCTGCTCTATAAAGACATGGATTTCCTCTGGGGCTGGCGGCATAGCTGGAGGACCTGCTGCTGCAGGGGGTTGTGGGAGGGAGGCAGTGAGGGGTGTTCCCCCACATACAACTGTGTTGCCCCACATACAGCTGTGTAAGGTCCAAAGAGAGGGAGCTCTGTAGCTCTCCGTCCCTGCTGGGAGGAGATGGGGCTCTGTGAGGCCAGACAGGGAGGGTGGGAACTGTGAGGGAAAAGTGAGGGCTGGGAAGAGGCAGAGAAAGGTGTGTCTGTGCAAACACACTGTATTTACTCCTCTTGCAGAGTATATGTGAGATCTGGATGGTGTGAAAGCCCTTTTACCTCCCTCCCCCCAATATGCATTTTATGGTTTTAGATTTTGTTAGTATTTTTCCATTATTACTTTTATTGCTTTGAAAAATGCAGGTTATGTAAGATAACCTCCAATTTGTTATGGAGGCCAATACCTTAATCACATATCTGGGGTCTTACCTTCTTCTTGGATCCATATGTAGAGAAATAGCAATTTCTGAGGTCCTGAATATAGCCAAATTGGTGCCAGTGTGTATATGTTGTCTTGATTGTGCTCAAGTAAGCCACCATTTAAGTGCATTTCTTTTGCCTCTGTCGCCTCCCATGTCTGTCCAAAGGCATAATTAAAGTCCCTTAATTTGGTAGTTTTGATATCACAAGTAACCAGGTATAAGAGCAAAGCATGAATGATACTAAAAGGAGACAAAGCATCAAGGTGCAGAATATCTGTCAAAAGAAAGTGTTTAGAAGTACAAAGAAATTAGCTTTGCCTGGGTTTTGTATTGCAAAGCTATTTAAATAATGTCAATTGGATACTAGCTATAGTTTGACTTGAAGCAAAGCTCTGAACTGGATATTAAATTATATGAGGTTTTGAGGAAGTTACCAGTAAACGTGTCAGAAAATAGCTGCTGAAATTGCTGTTCTACCAAATTATGGACTTTAGATAGAATTATTATTTCTGCAATCATATTGACTTTCTTCTGGAAAAAAGTTAAGTTCTGAAGATTATTCTGGTTTTTATTGTTGTTTGAATGTGAAAAACTCAGGTTTTCAGGTGAAATATTTTCCCAGTTTCTCAGTGAAAATACACCTAGATGCTGTGAGGTTGTAATAGGTAGTATGCTGTTGGAAGTGAACCTGTTTGCAAAATGTGAAGCACTAACGAAAGTTATGCAAACAAATCTCAAAAAATGTCTGACCAAATAAAAATAACTTGATGGCATGTATATACTCTGAAAATCCTCTCCAAATACATATATATCCCCCTGCTGGCTCCTTTTCCACATCTTTCCACACCTGACTTGACCTGTATGGCACTGTTTTCTGCATTTGTGGCTGGGTAAATTCTACTCTGCAGCCTGTCTGCTATACCACTTGTCCTGATAAACTCAAGAAGAATGACTTACCAAAGTGTATACTGCCTTTGACCAGGGGAAAGGAAAACTTCCTCTTCATAATTTTCAAACCTGTGGCCTAAAATTAGCTACAAAGCAGTATGAAGAGGAGCTAAGGCTTTGGACTTGGCCACCCAACAAGCATGCACAGAACTGGGGTATTTAGAATACATAGTAAAATTCTGAGACTTGATGTCACCATTAAAACTGCAAAAGGCTCTTGTAAAGCAAGTAAATAATAAATATGTGGTACCCCTGTTAGGATGTGAGCCTCTGCAAACAGCCTCTGGCTCTGTGGATGTCGATGTATGTCCTTGTTACCTTGCTGCCATGAATAAACATTTGATTCAGTACTTGGCATATAGATATTCAATCGGGCCATGTATGGTGAATAATGCAACAGTTACCAATGTGATATTTATTTCTAGATGCTGAAAGTTGGTTTTGGTTCAATAATTTTTGAAAATTAATCATGCTGTCTCTGTCAGCTTAGGGAATGTCTGCAGCATACAACAGCCCAGAAGGTCACTCTGAGGATTCTTTTCTGATTGCTTCATATCAGCTTCCTCCCACAGTATTAAACCATCTCTGCTCAGTGCATTCTGCCAGTTAATATATATGTGTATAAATAGATGTATGTGAATGTATTTTCACTGTGATCTCACAGACACTGATTAGGGGCTTCCTGTCCTCATTTGACTTTATTTTATGTTTGTTTCCTTTGTAGACTATGTAATTGTCTTGTAGCAACCAAGAAACCCACGCAGCCATTCTTGTGCTGCTTCTGAGGACAGAACAACTGAGCAGCAGACTTCAATAAGGCTGAGCTTGGCTAGAATAAACATGATTTTATGCTTCATAATCTAAGGCCAGCAGAACTTAGGAGCATGAAGTCTGTCAGGAAATGCAAGTAAGAGAGCAAATGCAATAAATCCTGCTACAACTGCACTGCACAGGCAGATCCTAGAGACTGCCTTTAGAGAACTAATGAAGTTATGGACGAAGCAATTTTCTAATAGCTATTTGATTATGATCTGTCTATATTAGCTTACATTCAGCTTACTCATGCGCACTTCTTATAAAAGTTATCCATGGTTTTATAGACTAGAAAGTCCAACTGTTTATCCTCTCCTGAAGGACATGCTTGTAGTTTGATGAACCCATTCTGTTCTCCTGCAGATATGCATTATAATGAGAGAAGACTGTCACCCTTCTGCTTATAGGTCAGGTGTGCCTTGTATGTTTTTAAACTGCCATGTAGTTCAAGCAGTGACACTGGTTGCTGGGCAGGGAGCAGTCTAACTGAGATGAAAATGAATCTTGGAAAAATTACTGTGCCGAATGCAGGCAAAGTGATCAGGATAAATGGTAAGGAGAAGTGAAAAATATCAGAAAGTTCTGATTTCTGAAAATTGTTGATTTGAGTTTTGTGGATGATCCTGTGAATTTCACACGAAGGGGTAGCTGCAGCACAGAGCATTCAAGGCAGTTTGCCTAATCACAGGCTGCAAATAACAGAATTTGCAGTAAGGAAGGAAAAAAGTAAGTCAATTCACTGTCTTCTGTAGGACAAATGCATTATGGAGCAGGTTACTGACTTACCAAGACTGATGCTTCACCTCACTTTTCACCTTAGACAGCCCTGATAGGAAAAGCTATTAGGAAAACTCACTGAAAAACAATGTGTCATATTTTGTACAGAACCACTTGAGAAAAAGGTACTTACTGTGCCTTCCTGAAGTGCATGGTAATGACCTGAAAGATTGCTTTAGGCTTGGCCTTATCTCAAAGAAGACAAATAATGAAGGTCATTTATGTACTCTGTGTAATAGGGATGATTTTGTTCTTTGATGGTTCATGAGAGCCCTCATGAACTGTCTGGAGGGAGGCTTGATACGTAAATCTCATCTATTCATCTCCTAAAGGCAGTGACCTTCAAAACTGTGAGTCAGACAGTGATGGAAGCAATGCAAAAAACTTTTAACAAAACTTGTACCTTTGCCTTTGTGAGTGGCAGTGCTTCATAAGAATGAGAAACAGTGGAGGACACCCAAGGCACCAGTTCCAAGCAGTGAGTGTGTGATTTGCAGAAAGCATCCATGTGGTTTTCAACTATGAAGTTTGTGACATCTTCCCCACAAGACGGGACGTGTGTGTGTGTGTGTGTGTATGTGTTTAAAGATGGCCATGTGCATGCCAGTCACCTGGAAGCTTTATACTGAGTTGTTCTTTTAGAGGTTTTTAAGCAAAATGAACATTCTGCCGTTTGGGCTGTGGTTTTCTTGTGTGGTACATAACTCATATGAGTCATCAGGGCTGCTTTGAGGAAAATTTCATGGTTCACTTGAAATATCAATATAGGTATCAATGTAGAATAAGGTAATCCACCACCCTTCTAACTACTCAGGCCTGTATTTAACGAGTGCTGTCAAATGGAGGAAAAGGCCAGGCTTGTCTCTTCTTGGCCAGACTTCTGACATTTGGAGAGGTGGTTGTGCCATGCTGCTATGGATCTGACTTGCTGTGAGTTTGCCCTGCTTGGCCAGGCTCTGAGAGAGCTCAGTCTGCTGCCATGGCAGGTCTCCTCAGCTCAGGTGGAAAGCCTCTTTTCTACTCTGAGCCTCTGTACTTTTGCTTCCTACAGGAGCGCAGACTAACCCACTCAGCCCACAGCAGATTTCCTCAATCACAATAAGAATGTGCTGTCCCCTAAGCAAAGCATAAAAATTACCACAGGGACAAAATTATAATTCTTATGAAGGTAGTTTACTTCTTTTCCACCACAGTTAGAGCACTGAGCTCAAATTCTCTTAATTTTCTACTTTCTGAGGCTGACATTAGGGCTTACCATGTGCTCCCATGTGGAAAAGAAATGGGATCCTCAATGAGAACAAGGGCTGATGTATTTGATTTTCTCACGTGAGTAACTCTGCTGCATCTTTAGTAGGAGAGATGTGCAACATTTCATGGGAAAAAGGTGCAACTACTGAGCTCCCAGCTGTGATTGTGGTATTTAGTTATTCCTAGGACAAATTTGGATCAAATAATGACACGGTACAAGACTCACAGTCCAGGGTTCAAGAGAGCTAGACTTATGCAGTCTGCCTTAGTCAGTGGGAAAAATCACTGTGATAGCGGATGTTTTGTAGAGGTAAGCCCTGGAAGCTGGGAGCAAGATGGGATATCATTTGCATTCGCCATTGCACAGACATTAATCTCCAGTTTTTAATACCAATTTGTTTTATGCAAAAGCTATCAAGATATTGTATAGTGTTTTCAGGACACTTATTTGCAGAGATTGCTAGTGACCTAGGAAAATCTTCCCATTCTATGTAGTACAACCCCTGGTAATTAGGACTTCTAACAAATGAACCAGAAAATATGATTAATTTTGTGAAAAATTATGTTAAAATTAGAACAGGTTGCTGTAATATGGGTCAGCTAGTCATACACATTTATAATCACTAAGAAGATTTATGTCAAAAGACATGAGAATTTAATTCCTACATTTGTGACAACTCCCCTCCCCTTTCCCAAAACAGAAACCCGTTCACTGGTCAAGGATGAATGACTTCATGTTTTTCACAGAGACAATGCTTAAAAGCAATCTCATGTTCTGTTTTCAGTGACTGTCTGGTAGTGACAGTAAGTGACATGCTGTGTGATGCACCAAATGGAAAGCATGATGACTTGTGACAGTCAAAAGGCCAGGAAGGTGCTGCCTAGATAAACTAACCATAGCCCTTTTAACATTGGCCCACTATAAGCAACCCAAATGAGAGAATACAAGGCTGTGTTTAACTCGTAACCAGAGGAATATGAAGAAGAATTTGTAGCTGCGAGACAGAAATGGGATTCAAGTAAGCCACTATCTGCAAGAAAATGAATAGAAGCTCAGAACATGAAGGGCCTGTGCTGGGAAGGACAAGGACAGTAAAAATATTGGGAAACTGGCAACAGAATGGGTAAGGGTAGGATGAAGCTGAAGAAAAGGGCAATGCTGTCTGGGTTGCATACACATGAGGAACTTGTTAGAGAATGATTGATGCCTCTGTAGAAACTAAGGAAGCCAAATTTTCCACTATACAGTTGAGTTAATCTGGATTTTCCTAAATAAATCGGTGTCCAGCAGCCTGTGGTTTTATCTCTTATAAGCCTGAGCAATGAGTCATGTTTGCTGCTGCCCAGAAACCTGGTTTACTGGCAAGGGTTTCCTTCCTTGTACTGGAGACTGTTATGTTTGCTTCTGGAAAGTGGAAGAGAAGATCATGTTTCAGTGGGCAATCATTCTTTGCTCGCTGGCAAAAGTGGCTTGGTCTCTGCAAGGTGCCTGAGAACACTACAAGACCAGAACTTCCACAGGCAAAACTTTGAGGGTTTGGCAGGAAGCAGTCTTTCTGATGGGTGGCTGAAAAAATCCTATAGAATAAATAGCAGACTATCGTACTGTAAAACTTAAAGATAGGTTTTTTCTAATATTCACAGAAATGTACCATTGCCTGGGACAGAGGTTTGATTCTGGAGGGAAAAAAAAGGCTCAATGTGTTTGTTTTGTAAGTGATCAAAGCAATTCCTTTTTTGGGGGGGTGTGCTTTATAACTCCTTCACCTGCTAAATTTGGCCCTAAGTAGAGATAACGATCTGTGGGAGCAACAGCATGAAAGACAGGAAGGATGGTGTTAATGCTAAGGATGCTGTCCTTGAGGGATATGGGTGGATGGGAGGGTATCTTACACACTGCATACTTGCAGAGAAAAAGGGATACTTCTGCATACACCCCATAAAACTTCAGGTTGCTCAGCTTCTTTACTGTGTTGCTGGTTTCTCACAGCTTTAAACACTGCACTTTCTATTCTCTAAATAGATGAAAGTCCTCAAAAGCATCCCAGCAGCAGCTGCAGTATTGCAGGATGTGGCCTTCTGTGCTTGGATAGTGTGTGTCCTTGTAGATTAGTATGGCTTTTGCTTGAAGCTCACAGCTAAACTGTACTTTGTAATGTGAAGAGTGCTCTCTAAGACAGTAGAAAAAAATAGAAAAGAGGCATCAAAAGGGCTTTGATTTAAACCTGAGATGTTAATTTTATTGCAGGCATATAAGTGTTATGCGTATGAAAAGGTGATTAAAAAAACCTTAGAACCTGGTCAGCAAAATCACTGAAAATCCTTAGCTTGTGTTGCTAGGAGAGGTCCTTTGTCTCAGCTGTATGTATAGCACCGAAGAAACTTAAGGATGGTGAAGAGATGCTGTGTTGAGAGGCAAAAACTCTGTACTTTGAAACCATGTTCAGGTGGATATATTTGGTTGAAAACTGTATCTTTTGGGCTATGAGGGCAGGGGGGTTGCTCCTGAGCTGTGAGTGACAGGGTCACAGGCTGCACACTGAGAAGTGGCAGGCTGCTTGAGCCCTCAGACAACCCCAGGGATGCTGCAACCTCAAAGGCTAAAGTCTGAAGAAAGACATAAGGACAGAGCTTTGGGATGCAGCTTGAGGAGGATAAATTAATATAAAAGTCAGGTATGTTTTCAAAGAAATTCCCAAATGAAAAAGCCCCTTGCATTTTCAAAATTAGTATCCTCCAGGTAAAAACAAAGTCTGCAGAAGCTAGTTTGTTTCAGTGTCCCTTAAATGGCAGATATGCTCTGGATGGAGAAAAGGAGGAAGGCTGCAAGAACAGTGACAAGATGCCTCTCCTGTTTCCTTCTAGTGATTTTTAAAAATAATATTGATTCTGTACTACTGAGAATGTTCTCTAAGGAAGCCTACTATGAAGGGAGCTCTTTTTTTTGGGGGGGGAGCATGAAGTTCTCTTTCAAGCAAGCAATCAAGCAAGCAAGCAAGCTCTTTTCAAGCAAAGCAACCTCTTTCACGTGGCTTGGTGGGCTCTGTCACTTGGCAATCTGTCACTAGTGTGTGGTGAGCAGGACATCAGAGGCTCTTCTGTATCAGCTGCTGGAGAGAGATATTCAGGTTTCTGCACCAGCCAATGCAAGTTATGTTTCTGCAGCAAGATTTCTTGCATTGTTCACTCACTGGAGCTGGAATTTAGTAGGGCTGCCTCTGGTTGCTAGCTGTGCCAGAGACAGCAATCCCTGTGCAAGCATGTGTATGTGCATAAATACATATATATTTTTCTGTGTGTATTTATGGAGATGTATAAATGCACACTTTTGTGAAAATACAGACATAAAATACATATTAAAAAAAAGGGCTTTTTTTCTTTCCTGAATCACAAGTAATAATGCTGTTGTACCTTTCAAAAGGAAAGGATGTACAGTTCATGTGTTTCTCTTTGACCTCTGCTTAGGGACTTTCTTGTTGCTCTCTCTACATAAGCAGGTGCTTTCATGAATACGAAGTGCATATTAATGACTTCTGGCCAATTTCTTCCCATTTTATTGGCATGATTATTGGAGAATTTAATAGTATTATGCTCAGATATGAATGCACTTGCCCTTTCCAGTTTTTCTTTACTTCTACTGGGTTTATTACGACATTACTTTGATTTGATCTTTGGGATCTGCCTTTGATGCTTCCCAGAGCTCTCCATGGGAATTTTTGAAAGCATATGTTAAAAAGAGAAGAATGAAGAGTGTTAATTCAGTCACATCACCCTGTTTCTAACAGCAGCATTTAGTCTAGCCACTAAGCAGAGCATGTCCTTCTGGGTTGTTCCAGTGAAGCACAGCTTGGTCCAACAGGGAGAGCTTGGGACTTTTGCTGCTCTCCCATCCATCCTTTCAGGATTCAAAAATAACACTGTGCCAGGGCTAGAACATGGACATAACATACACTGCATAAAATGTGGGGAGGTTTTCTGGCAGTTGGGAGATCAGCCTTCAGGATCTGCTCCTTTGTGCTTTTGCTGGTCCTGCATGATCTATATCCGCAGTGCTTTGCCTCTGCTCTTAGGGTGTCAAAAACACTCAGTTATTTCTTTTCCTTCTCTCCTCACATGTGTCTTTCCTTTCACTGTGTCCCACATAGCAGAGACCTCCTTCCTTGTGTCTTTAAAAGAAAACATTTCTTTCATGAAGTCCTTATCTTTTCAGATGATAAAAGTAAATCTCTCACCACCTTCAAAAGGTTGTCATTACCTGACACAATATCTGTAAGCTGTTGTTGCTGACTATATCCTCTATTCCTAATCAGTGCTTTCCTGACACAGTGTTTGTTCCTGCCATTCACACAATGATAGTTTAACGTAAAGTCTTGTGGCTCTTGTTGATGTGAGCAGGGTTTATGTGTGATTTAGCTGAAGAGAAATTGGTGATTCAGCTTGTAAATTACAGTAACAACAACAAAAAAAGTACAGTAGCTCTTTCAACTCTATTGGATCTGATGATTTCATAGTGCTGGAGATAAGAATCTGGCTGAAAGAAGTTAACTCTGCTGAAAATATTCAGAGGAAAACAAAATGGAACCATTGGATTTTAAGTTCATTGATGCATAAATAAAAAAAAGCAGAGTCAAGAAGGAACTATCTGATTATAATGATACTACATAAGAGATAAGTAGAAGAGGAGAATCAATATATTCGATTATCACTGAGGCTTTTGTAGATCATGTCCTATTAAAAGCCCAGGCTATTTGACAGAACATGAAACTTAAACCTCAGTATGAACATGAGTAATTCTGTTCATGGAGATGTAACTACAGATTGCAATCGATCCACTGTGAATAGGGCAGCTAAATGATTTTCCAGGCAAATGTTTCACAGAGCTGTCTGTGAATGCTGCATAGGAAATAATTTTTCCATAGTCCTTCTGGATTTCTACAGAATGAAATTACCCATTATATCAAGGGTTTGGAGCCCCAATTTTGGAGCACTCTTTGCTCTTAGAGTTTGTGCTGGCTGTTTGCAAGGCCCAAGACAGTACTGGAGCAAAGAATGGAAGTAGAAAATTAGGATAAATAAATTTTCAGCCCCCAGAACTTGCATATCTGTCTGACTGCAGATTCATAAACTATTAAAATATGTGTTTATCAGGAATAAAGTCTATCATATCACTCTTAGGCAACTGTCGATTAGGAAAATACTAATTACTTGCAATGCTTGAATATACTGAGTTTTTTATTAAGATCTACAGTTGCAGCAACCTCCATGCTCAAAGGAATTCTGCATTTATCTGCCTCCCTGAGGGACTGACTTCTCCTGAAAGCTGTCATACTCACATTAATTAGTGAAGGAATGACTACAACAAAATCTTTCTCACTTGGTCACTGTATTCAGTGGGAGGCCATTAAAGTGAGCAGACCACATCTGCTGGACATGACCCTTTGCTGGATGACCTCTCCAGCTACTGTCACTTTGATTTGTATTTATCATGGTTTTATAGGAAGCACACAGCAGGTGGAAATCAGACAGAAAGAAGGGAAAGGATTTTCCACACTTCAGCTTGTTGCTCAGGGCAGACACAATGGCAAAATCAGTCAGACAAAGCTGTGCTGCAACACTGGAACCTCACACTGTATAGAAGCACCTGCATCATCAGCCCAGGCATACGAGAAAACAAGGTTAGCTGTCATCAAGATGAAGAAAGAAATGGCTCAGGGCAGAAAAATGGCAATGGCTTCCTTTTAACCTGTTCCAGGTAGCTGGGAACCTGGGCTGGGGGTGCTGCTTCTGCCCGGAAAAGGGATTGAGCTGTGCAGAGCTTGCACTATGCAAGTGGCAGCACACCTCTTCCCAAAATCTCTCACAGCTGATGATAAAGGCACATAAAGACTAACTCTTCACAAACTCTTTTCACTAATTCTTCCCTTCCAGGGTGCACAGCAACATGATCTTGGTCCAGCTCTGGCCCTTGTTGCTGATGTGACCAGACAAACCTCAAGGCAACTCTGCTGCAAAAAGGCCCAGCTGAATTTACAGTACTGGTTCTCTCAGACATGGGTTGGGGTAAGTTTGTGTTCTCTGAAAGGAAAAAAAAGGTGAAATACAACTCTGTTGTGCTTGGACACAACATGGTGTAATGTTAAGACTTCTTTCTATCAATCTAACTGCTGGTCCGAGGCAGATGGAGACATCTTCACAGTTCCTAGGCCATTAAGTTAATCAGAAAGGCTAAATCTGCCTATTATTATGAGTATTTTTCATTGCTGAAGTGTTCAAAGCACTTGGCAATGCGTTCTGCAATTCTGCCTCACTGGCATGAGTACAGCAGGCTCAATGAAAGTCTGTAGCCAAGGAAAACAGGGCCATGGTTTCTTTCAGACTGTCTAGAGATACCCGATATTGTAAGGCAGTGTGAAACAGGGCAGTGATGTCTATCACTGCCAGCAAATAAAACCCACCCACTAAATATCAGGAACATTTGGGTCAGTGGTCAAATAAGCCAAAACAAAACAATTGGGATTACTGGATCCTATTTAGGCAGTTAGTCCTGGGCAGGCTGATCTGGCCTGTATCTTCTCTCTTTAGGAAAAATAGGCATAACTTCAGGTAGATGGCTTTCCTGCTTACCGAGAATTAAAGTATGACTTCAATGTGTCAGTCAAGCAAAGTAATGCTTACCCTGGGATCCAACAGAAAGTTGGTTTCTTCTGGATGGTGACCAAATTAAAGTGTTTCTGATGGAGCTTCTGTACTGACTTGTGGTTAAGACAGCACTAACTGACCCAGCAAGAAAAGGGAATGAGAAGAGACAGCAGTCTGGAAGATTTGTTTTTATTGACAGAAACGTCCTGGATACAGATTAGTTTTCTTCTCAAATCCTTTATAAGTAACCTTTCCTACTTTACTGCTGAGTCTGTGGGCAAATAGATAACATGAGTATTAGATAACATGTAACTTGATTAGGGAAGCAAGCTTCATGTTTCTTTAGCAATGCAGACAAAAATCATACCAAAGCAAGACACCACCCATTTTCACGCTCAGTTTTTGCCTTCTGAAGAAAGCCAGCTGTGTATCCCTGAGGGCAGCAATGTGAAAAGGAAGGAATTTTCATCATTCATAGGATTTTCTCTCCTCAGAAGCTGGTTGCTCAGGTCTCTGCTTCCCCCAGCCCCGGAGGAGAGGCTGCCCTATGTAGTTGTAGGTTTTATGTGGTGTGCTTTGGGATTGACTGAAAAAGCTCATTAACCCTGCTGTAATCTATAAATCCCATGCAGCTCAGCAGAACGGAACAAAGCTTGTGATTCTCCTGGGCTGATGTATTTGGCAGACAAGCAGGGCAGCTGACAACGAGCCACTTTGGGGTTTTTGTCTCTTACCATCTTGGTTTGTTAGGTCCAACAAGCTGATCAGACAAACATTTTCATTAGCTATTGCTAAAAGTAAAAACAGGAGTCAAGCTTAATACGGTGAACAGTCAACGTAGTTTAAGAAGCAGCTCATTTGAAATATGAAGCCTTTTCCAGCAGTATTTTTTTCCTAAGGGGGAAACACTCGAAGACATTCACACTTAATTGATCTTCATGTCTTTTAAAAGGACAGCAAGACAAGATAAAACCATGTTTTATCAGTTCTCTTTCTTTCTGGAGTCTGTGTCCCTCATCATCAGGAGACTGGTGCAGCATTTTTACAGTGCTATGTATCTGTGCAAGTCCTGTTTTGTACTCCTGTCTCTCAGTAGGAAGCTTGGCAACAGATCTTGAACTTAAATTATTGTTACTTTATATATGTTACTTGATCTTCGTGTGTTTCTAGTTTAACTACCTCTATGACTAAATGAAATGAAAAAAAAATATTTCTCATAAAATGCAGCTCACCACCTGCTTTTCTAACTAACTCCTTGCCTACAGTAAAACACAGCAGCTGTGTGAAAAAATTAGCTTGAGAAGGTAGACATTTATTTCAACTAAAAAGGGGACCCATTAGCTGTGAGTAGCAGGGTGGTATATTTGCTGAGAGCAGACAAGACAGAGACAAAAGATCAAAGTCAGAATACAGCACTTTGCAATTGGAAATTTGGTGGTAGTTGTGAGGATTGTGAAGTAGACCTATTGAGTTCAGTGATGAGGGTTTCATTGAATTTGATGGAAACAAGGTCTAGACAACAAGGACAAGAAGCAAGCAATAGTACAAAAGTGGTTAAAATCAGCTTTAAAATATATATGAAACCAACAAAATCAAAATTTACTCTGTAATAGTTGCTTCGTGATGAAAGAACTGTGATGTTCAGTGTCCTCACCATGGCAAAGAAGAGAAGCTGTGCACTCACCAGAGGCAGCCATCAGTCCCACTGGTGCGAGGGCAGCACCCATGGGTGCCTTGCCCTGATGTGTTGTCAGCATGGGCAGCCATGGAACTGGCACTGCAAGAAGCACTACAGCCCAAGAGCAAGGCACTCTGGATACCTGGCTGCAAAGCTCCTCCATCCCCTACCTCATTTCAGGTACGAACATTTATAAAGAGCAGCCAGAGACAGAACTGCGTCAATGGAGAAGTTCCCTCTGAAGGTGGATGAAGGCTCTTCTCTCAGCTCTTCACTGCATAAGTTTGAGAAGGGGATGGTGCTGACACCAGGCAATCCAGGGCTTGAGCCAAAGATTAACTAAGACTGTGCTTCTTGTGGGGTGTAGCACACACAGTACAGATGCACAAAGCCACAGATGTTTATTGTTTGTGTATAAGGAGTCATGTCTGAATTGTAGTGAAAAAATGATCCTTTGAGTTCAAGAGTATATTGTCAATGTTGCCTTTACAAGCAAAATTTATGTTCATCTGGGGCTTTGCCAAAGCATGCTTTAAGCTAGTGGAAACTGCTTCGCTAAGTTGCCATCAATATGCACAAATCACTTTAGTAGTAGAGCTTAAAGGTACTTCTCTTTGAAAGTCATGTTTATATTGAAGTGCTGCAGCTCTTCATAATTGGTTGGAAAATTCTCTCTAGTCTAGATGAAACACCTTTCTACTTTCTTCCATTCATCTGATATTCACCTGGCATTTCTCAGAGCTTTAGACTGGAGAGTTTTCATTTCAAATCCCAAATATGAAACCTCAAATGTGGATTTTAGGAGGTCAAAGTCAACTGGCTTGTTGTTGTTGTTGTTGAACCAAGACAGCAGGCACAAGAAGGGGTAATTTACCATTTAGTTTTTTTGGTGAAACACTAGTTGCTGGATAAGCCTCTGGGAGGGATTGGGTAAAGAGGAAGGTGAAACCAGTGTCTGGAAGACAGTATTAATTTTAGGAGGTGACTAGTAAAGGAAACTAGAGAAGGGTTGATACAAAGTAATAATGGGAGATATGGATAAAACTTTCTGGTCTACATATAATGCTTTTTGCTCTTAAAAACACAGATGTAAGATGTCATCATGTCTGCTTTTTAGTGTAAATAAAAGTAGACAAGGATAGTGCTTGTGAATCTTGAATTGTGAATTGCCTTATCTTACAGTTGTGGTTTTTTTGTTTTGTTTTGTGTTTTGTTTTGTTTTTTAAAACAAAAACCCAAAAAACCTCCAAACCTGCAGTGTTGTTGTGGTTTAACCCCAGCCAAAATTCTTTTTTTGTGAAGAAAATTAACTCTACTCCAGCCAAACCCAGCACAACTGTGTCGTGCTTATTACTAGAGTTTTAAAAAAATTATTACTTCAGCTTTGACCTTTTCAGCCTCGAAGCCACTATTTTTCTGTGTTTTGTAATGCCATTTATCTTATGTTTTCTTTATCCACACCTTCTAGGTTCCTCTGAAGCGAAGAAAATCTAACATGCTTGAAAACTACTCCTGCTGCAGGTAATGAAGCATTTCCATATAGACTGAGCACACAGTTGTGGCACCGCTTTCTGCTCTGTGTCTCTTGTATCACACAGGTCTACTCCCCATCCTAAACCATGCAGGCAACATTTGTCTGTGCTATTGAAACCTGCTGCATTCTGTCCTACAGCTGACTGCTAGTGTCTGCCATTTTCCCTCCATGGGCAAAATAACATGATGTTATTCAGCAGGATGTTTTTCCTCTCAATCATTTCTATCTGCTGTGTCATGTGGCAGACATGACTAGATGAGAATAATTTTACAATTATGTAGCATGTTATGAGAGAAATGCATATGGTCCTTTTGAGGGGTTTGCTCTCTTACGTAACACTGTGCTATGTACTGTAAATACACAGGTTGTTTTTGATGTTATTAGTAGCTTAGCTCTGTGTTCTGACAGATCAAATCCTTCTTAAGCATCTGGAAAAGCAATGCATAAATTGTTAAATATTTGTGTTTCCAAGTGTCTTTCCAAATGTACTCAATATCTCAACTGTCTTGTCACATTGTTGCTATTTCCCTTTCATTGGACTCAGCAGAATGTATCTGGTCCAGATTTACAGCAGATTAATATTAAAGCATCTTTGTGCCAACACTGTGATTTGCTGACTTTATAAATTATTAAGGCATCTGGGTACAGGAATATATTTCAGAGAAAGCTTTGCAAGCCTTTGGCATTAGCAGTACTATGACAATATAATTGGGGAGCTTTGGTATCTAGAGAAATGCAGCTTGCTTGGGGAACTGCAGTGAGCAGAAGACCTGAAGGATGTATAGGAATGGAGTATGGAAATGATGTGAAGTTTCCAGATTTGTGTGCCAATACTTGCAGAGTGCTAATAGGGAGTAGTTCATGGAACTTGCAGGAGAGAGAGTTGCTGTTTCCAGCCCCTTGACCCCTGGTGGGGACAAGCTCACCAGAACTTTCTGCCATGCACACCTGCCTTGGGGCTGTGTGGTCCCTGTCTGGAGAGCAGGCAGGACTAAGAGGAGCTGAGAGCCTCCAGACTCTGATGAGATGAGGGGGTGTTCCCAAAGAATGGATATGTGGAAGTAAGGAAGGAGGCACAGCAGCATCCACGGGAGGTGACTTGAGTGGTACAAGATTCTCTGATATTTAAACTGCTGTTTGCAGCAGATGTCTGTGGAAGAAGAAGCCACTGGCAGCATCTGAGCAGGAGTTAGACCCCTCAACAGAGCACAGCTGTTCTCAGAAGATTGGGATTTATATCATCACAGAGCAGCTCATGGCAGGCAGCAGTTCTGCTTTTGCAGTGTCTTCCAAGCCAATTTTCATCCACTGGGGTCCTGTGCCAGGTGTTGTAAATGCCAAAAAAGACCCAGCAGTACATCTTCATCTGGGCTGTGGCTAAGCCTTCCTGTAATTTGAAACTGTTTTGTCCGATAAGGTGTATAAAGGGAATTATAGGCACCTGAGCAAAACCTGCTACAAGTCCTAAGAGTCAGACACTGAAGTAGAAAATATTAAACATTCTGTTTTCTGTTTCATATTTTGAAACATGTTCCCATTAGTATATTGATTAAATGCTGCATTAGATATTGAATTTCAATACTAAAATTTTAATTTTATCTAGATTAACTATGGAAGTTATTTGCAAAGTTGCATTTCCATCTTGCTGTCATACAATTAGGCTATGTTTAGGAATTATGCGTGCAGTCAAAAAATAAATTAATGCAATAGAAAAGGAAGAGATTTTTCCTTTTTTTATTTAAAAAATGTTAGATGAGATTTTCATAGAAGCAGCAGAATACCAGGAAGCTCAGAAAAGCATATAACAGGGAGAGTGTGTCTGTTCACAGAAGGGTTAGGAGAAAAGGAGGAAGGAATGCAAGTGAGTGATATGTAATCAGACAAAAAAAACCCACAAAAACGGAAAGCCAGCCAACTGCAGAGAGGATGTTTTGTGCTTTGGAGAGAAATATCTCAGTTTAAGTACTAGCCAGAGAATTGTGGAAATCCCTCTGAACTGTTTACTGTGGCAGGCCTACCATTTGAAGTAAGAGACATGCATGCCTTTTTATAGTAAGACTGTTTTAGTACACCCTTTTTGTTTCTCATTTCCTCAGAGGTGATGTTGGAAGGGACTTCACTATTCAACTGTTCAAACAAATGCTCTACTTGTCCTGAGTCCAGAAGGCAACTACTGGCTCAGTGTAGATCATCCCTACTGTTAAGAGGTGCATTTGGTGGCTACTGCTAAAAGGTAAGGTTCCTGGGTCTATTCTCCATTTCTTTATGACTTAACTAAAGCCTGTTGAAGTCACTGAGGTCCTATGACATTAATGGAAATAAAAACTATAGATCAGGAAGGTTATGGAACAAATAGTCCTGGAAACCATTTCCAAGCATATGAAGAACAAGAAAGTCACCAAAAGTAATCAGCATGGATTCACCAAAGGAGTATTCACAAATTGAAACACAGGAGTTTCTATCTGAATGTTAGAAAACATGTTTTTCCTCTGACTTCATTAACTCCTGAGAGTGACTGATCACTGCCAAAAGTTGCCCAGAAATGTTGCGTAGTCTCTGTCCTTGGAAATACTCAAAAGCCATCTGGATATAGTCCTGAGCTACTGTCTGTAGGTGGCCCTGCTTGAGCAAGGGGGCTGGACAAGATGACCTCAAAAGGTCCCTCCTAATCCCAACCATGCCATGATTCTGTAAATTATGGCACCAGTCATCATAGGCAAATGACACCATGTCAGTGTCTCAACATATTTATTTTTAAAATAAACGTTACCCACTTTGCAGAAGTACTATATTGTTGCACTGGTGATGTGTTGTGAGACTACGAGTACCAAGTTGCTGGTAATCAATTCTGTGACCTTTATTAGCATTAAACCAAGATCTAAGCCTGAGATTAAGCCCTACTGGCTTTCACACTACTATGCTTCTGTTCCTTTTGGGTCACCTTTGACAATTGTTAAGCAGTGTCTGGGACTTTATGGGAATCAGCATAGCAGATGTCTGATAGGTGTAGTCCTTCTGAATGAATTGCCTCAAAACTTTGCCTGTGCTTGGGGATATTGATGGCTCTGACAGTCTCCTCCTATCTTAGGGTCTTCTGTAATCTCTCTGAGGACAGAGAGAGGCCCTTGGACCTCTCCCTCTGTTCTAGTTAAAGGGGCTGCAACCAGTTTATCACTATGTGAGTGTAGCCAAAACTGTGTATTCTACATCCTCTATGTCACTTCTGATGAACTGTTAATAATGTTAATAATGGATTGTTTACACACCTGACACCTCAGGCTACAAANGTGGTGCTCAGCACAGGGGCTAACAAACACCGTTCTGTTTGTACCCCAGGGTGCAGGGTTATACATCTGGTTTTTGTGGGTTGAAACCAGTTTTTCTCTGTATCATTGTATTTATTGTAATCTCTTTAGTAAATTGTAACTTTGACTTTTACTCTCTCTTGAGCTGGGTTCATTTCTCCTGCTGGTTTACTTTGAAACCAGCACAGCCTCCCAATACATTCACTGGTCAGGTCAACATCCTCTGTTGACAGAGGTAACATGCCCCTTTTAGGAAGCACATCCATAGATGGCCTGGCACAATGAACTAGGGAACAGATACCTCTTAGAATCCAGTATTTCAGCATTCTTCCACAGGACAGGAGGAAATAGTAGGTAGTCAGCATTTAAAAACAAGTCAGAGACAAGGAACTGGCTACTAGGAGCTGGGAATTACATACTTAAATGTTTGGGAACTCATTGTTAACCTGACTTTACTGATGTTAACGCTGTTCTGATTCACTGGCCCACAATTTCAAACACAGAGAAATTGCATGCTGAGACAATTTCAGAAGCATTTGGGGGATTTATGACCAGATCATAAGGATGCTGGAAGTCATTAGGGCTTCTGTCTCTAAATCTTTCTACTGGTTTTAAAATTCAGTCCTGAAAGCTGTAAATGGCCAAGGTAAAAGGAATTAGTTTCTTGCATTTTATTAGAAGGTCAGGAACTGTGTCGCTGAGAGGGAGAAGCTCCATTGATCAGGTGTATGCAGAAACCTCTGAATATTTTGAGGCCATTGCAGCTGCATTACTGCCTATTGCATCTCTGGAGTTCATCCAGTGTTGATCCACTGACGCTGTTACTTATGGAAGAGGTTGCACAGCTAGTGAAGGCCATATTTNACCCAGCCTGAGGGGTCCTGTCTGATAATGGGCTATTGGGGACTGGCATAATAGGGGGCTGCAATAACCTAGACCGTCAAAGATTGCAAAAATAACCCGTGTCTCACAGAGTTAAATCACCCATTGTGAAATTCCTCACCCTGGGGGAGGTCCTGGGCATTCTCACCTGAACCTGAGCACATATAATCTTAGGGTTTTGGGACTTCTGGTGCCACTCGTTGGATCCAGAGGAGGACCAGAACCTCAACAGGACTGCGACTGCCACTCTCGACCAGACCATGACCATCAGCCTCACCAACAGGTTTTCCTTTCCTTTTACTTTACACTCAGGGGGAACATGTGGTGCTCAGCACAGGGGCTAACAAACACCGTTCTGTTTGTACCCCAGGGTGCAGGGTTATACATCTGGTTTTTGTGGGTTGAAACCAGTTTTTCTCTGTATCATTGTATTTATTGTAATCTCTTTAGTAAATTGTAACTTTGACTTTTACTCTCTCTTGAGCTGGGTTCATTTCTCCTGCTGGTTTACTTTGAAACCAGCACAGCCTCCCAATACATTCACTGGTCAGGTCAACATCCTCTGTTGACAGAGGTAACATGCCCCTTTTAGGAAGCACATCCATAGATGGCCTGGCACAATGAACTAGGGAACAGATACCTCTTAGAATCCAGTATTTCAGCATTCTTCCACAGGANCCACTCTTGAGACAGAAAAGAAAAAGTTATCTGTCTCTTTCCTGTGTGTGTTATGGTCAGGTAGACAAGCATTGTGAGTAGGGCTCAGACTGGCTATTGTATACCCCATTAGGTGGAGAAGTACAATCTCAGATGACTGGTTGATTGCAGGTAAGATAATCACATATGATCATGTGTGATCATAATCACACATGATCGCTGGCAACGTTGAGGAGCTTGTGCCAGTACAGCTCACCCAAAATTATTGCGTCTGATGTCTCAAAGACAAAACCACCTGCCAACAGTTTAAAATTCCTTGGAGCTTTTATTTAATTTGAAACTACATTTTCCCCTCTGTTTGTTTGGTAGATAGTTTTCATTCATTCTATTTCTCTTCTGTAAAAAGTATGTTCAGGAGTGGTTCTTGAGCACAGACAATAAATAGCTGTGCTTCCTGAGCCTGGCTAAACCCAGTGTGATCACAAGAACCCTTTAACCACAATACAGTTGAATAAGCTTCATAATAAGGGAAGTCATAATAAAACTTTAGGTCCATTTCAAATAGAGATAATACTCAATTACCACAAAATATTTAACAGAGCCCTCTCTTTTATAGTCCCTGGAAATGAACAATTTTCACTATCTCACAAGAACTAGTATTTAGACCCTGAGACAGGCTGACCTCTGTTAACTAGTGACTCATATTTTGAGTACATTAAAAAATTAATTTTTAAACTGCAGAGAGGCAGAAAACAAATCACATATCTTTAAAGATTTCTATGGAAAGGTTTCTATGGAAATGCACTTTCTCCATAAGGAGGAGGTTTCTTATGTTGTTTAGTAAAAAAATGCAGTAAAGACCTGTAATTCAAGTCACGTGACAGAAAATAGATTGGCATAATCAAATTCTCTAATGTTTAGATCAGGGTAAGGTTGTAACAGCCAACTCATAACAAGGGCAGAAAGTGAGGGTCAAAGAAATTCTAGGAAGGAGAAGACAAAGGACATGGGAAGATTGCTGGTGAGAACTGACCAGTGAGAACAATTAAGTATTTGAACAACCCAGTGTAATCTTTTTCTCTCCCCATGGAATTTTTTTATGCCCATTTGTGAGATGAAAACTGAGATGGAAAATGTTTTGAAAAAATATTCTATAATCTATTGGAGCATTTTTGGGTTGCTAGCTATTTGTGGGATCTTGTATTTTAGAAGAGATCATATCATAATAATTTTTTAATCTGTGAATTTGATCAAAGTTTCTGATAAGAGTTTTAAAAAGATAGATTAAAAAAAAATCTCCTTTTTCTTGGGTTCTGCACAAAAGTTTTGCTGGCACGGTCACCTGATGTAAGTTTTGCCATGAAGATAAGAGACAGATGAATTTGTTTAAAGAATCAGTCTGTTAAGAGTTTGTGTGGTCTTCAGGCAGTAGATGAGAAGATGGAAACTTCAAATGAGATTTTAGAAGCAGTTGTAGAAGAAGTATAGAAAAACTTAGGAATCCATGAACCATTGTGATATAGTTGTCCATATCTCATAGGTTGTACTATGTTCATGGGAGAGATTTTCTGTCTATTTCCTTTCAGGTAAGACAAATCAAAGCCTAAATGAAAACATATCTGGGTTTTACACTCTCTTTACAGGTTGAAGTGTCTTGAGATATTCCATTTAATAATTTAAGCATTTTTCTAACACTTTAAGTACTTTTATAGTATCATTCATGCTATATTTATTATAAAGAAATACTTGATAAATGAAACAGATAACCCCTATGTTAACTTGAACGAAAGTTGAGATATGATGAAATTTACTTGTAGAATCATTATATTTAGGACTGAGGTTTTTACCACCTTAAAGGTCATTCTCGTCTTTGATTCTTTAAGACCAAGGTTTAATGGTTGACTCACAGCACGTGCAGTAAATTCTTGAACACCATAACAAAAGAATAATGCTTCATTGATGAAATAAGACTGGTTGTTAGGAACTTTTTTACATTATCTTTACTCTAGATCATGATATTCACAGTGAAAGGTAAATTAAGCCCAAGCAGTTAAAATTTTTGTAGTGTTTAGATGTGGAAAGTTAGTCAAGCATTAGAGACTTTCTCAAGGATCTGTCTTCCAGGGATTTTCTTGTCTCAGAGGAAAAGCTCTCAGCATAAACATCTAAAAAAATGTGAAGAATGCTGCTAATGTCCCAACATGTTCATCACTGTCTTAATTTTGCAGGGCAGTCTAGGAGAGCCTGAGATCTCATCTGTAGGAGGAGCACAGCCAGGATTTCCCAATGCCTCTGATTTCATTTTCATCCCTCACATATAATACTCCTTGCGTCTCAATACCTCAGTGCATATATAGTCCACTTACTCCCTTTAAATGTCTCTCATACTCCTCTTGTATCCATCTCCTATGTGTATATGCTGTACCCAGATGCTGATTATGTCTATAGGGTTAGATCTGGTGGATCAAGAGAAGATCTTCTTGTGTTGATGCTTCTCTTGCAGCCTCCACATCTGAATTCCAATTGTCTCTCCCCAATATAGTGAAGCAAAGCTGCCTATCCTCAGAGCTAGGAAATCTTCTTCCTGTGGCTATTTTCTGGAGTGTCAGGAAGCTTATTTCGGATCTCTTCTCACGGCATCTGATATTGTTTTACATTGTAGCAGCTGGGAGGACATGTGGAAAGTACAAAACCAAGCAATAACATTCTCTTCCATCAATCTGCATCTGTGGCATAAACAATGGTAATTTCTGTGGCCTCTGATCAAACAAAACAATGTAAAAATAGTGCAGCTGTTTTTTTTTTTTAATATAGTTGAACAAAATCTGTTTTTATCTCTAGGTATCCAATTATCTCTAAGAATCCTAGAAAGTTAGTTAGTCTCTCCAAGGATGGCCTAACAACTTTTCTAGTAGTCGTACTTTGTACCTTAGAAAGTGATTCCATTAGCAGAGGAATTAGAGAAGATGGGTCTCCTCCAGATTTCTGTCCAGCTTTCCTCACTTCCCCAGTACCCCACTCCTGGGGCAGTGTAGGCCCTTCCTATGCTCATATACCTATCACCAGCATCTTCAATTCCTCCAAGACTGTCTTCAGCTTCTTCCCCTCTTCCCACTGCACCATGCTGTCCCTCTATTTTCTTCTCATGTTCCTTTCTGATCTGCCCATGGCTAACATGAAAACTGCTGCACAAGCAGACAGTACTGACATAGATGACTGATTAACCAGTGTTTTTTGTATTTCTGTTCTTTTTACATGAATGTGTAAAAACTTGATAGAACTCTGTCCCTTTTAAGTCTTGGATGAAACTAGCATATAGGTTTAGAATAGAGTTAGAAGAGGACTGTGCACAGAGGCAAACAGACTATGTGATGTGGAGGTTTTCAAAAGCACAAGAGAAATTAGGAACATTGTCCCTTTGTGCGGAACTATACACAAAAAGTGCAGACTTGACTAGATTGAAATATTGGCTAGGGGGTTTATTTTACTTTATATTTGGGCATGCTTATTCCAGTGGAACCAAGTTGCATGGATGCTGTTATGATAATAAAAGCCTTGCCCATACAATTTCTTTTATTCAAAACAGTAACAACCCAAGCAATCTTTTGGCAGTATTTTTCCATACAGTTTTTATGCATTTGGAGAGCCTACCAGTATCTGTACACTAACAAATCTTATCTGGTGTATGTTTTCAATATTTCTAGATCATTCTTTGCCCCTGGTTTTTGTATCACCTTGTGCCTCTGTGAAAACATCAAAGATCAATTGCTGTGACATCTAAGTTTCACTCTCAAGATCAAACATTTCATTGAAATAAGTCTTGTATTAAATGTAATGATGATTTTCAGCAGCAGCAGCTCTCACATGGATGTTGGGGATTTATAGATAACAAATTGCTGAGGAGTTGCTGAGGCTGGAGCAAGGGAGATGGCCAGGAAAAATCACAGAATCATAAGATGGTTTGGATTGGGGAGACCCTAAAGGTGATCAAGTTCCAGCCACTCTGCTATGAAAAGGGCCACCTTTCATGAGACCAGGTTGTTCATAGCTCTGTTCACCGTGGCCTTGAACATCCTCAGGGATGAGTCATCCACCACTACTTTGGACAACTTCTTCCAGTGTCTCACCACCCTCATTGTAAAGAATTTCTTTCCCCAAATCTAATTTCAACCTACTCTTTTTCAGTTTGAAGCCATCCCCTCCTGTACTGTCACTATGTGCTCTTGTAAAAGCCCTTTTCCGTCTTTCTTGTAGGCTCCTTTCAGGTACTGGAAGGCCATGATTACATCATCCCAAAGCCTTCTCCTCTTCAGGCTGAACAACCCCAACTGTCTCAGCCTTTCTTCACAGGAGAGGTGCTTCATCAGCTTGACCGCTTCCTCTGTACTTGCTACAACAGGTCAGTGTCATAATAGCTGAGCTTCATTTCTTGCACTTGCCAAATCCTTGTCCTTAAAAATGTCTTTAATATCACAGTGTCTTATCAGGATTTCAGCAGAGATTCCCTACGCATTACTGTCTGGCTCATAATGTTATATTCATACTGTACAACTACAATTATAAGAAAAAGAAATCTTTTTTAACATATTCCATGTAAAATGTAAGATTTCATTTAGATTACATTTAGGCATGAACTCTGCACAGAAAGACACCTTAGGATTTTCAAAAAATTTTGCAGTGTCATTACTTTAAACAGATGGCAAAATTGGTCACTCACTGCTGTCCTAATTAAAGCCCCAGATGGGACAACTGTGTGAAGCCTCCTCACTTGTGTGGGAGGACCCCCTAACAGCCCCCAGACCACAAAGCACGCATAAATATTCCTTTTCTTATTGTTTTATATCACTTTTTTTTTAAGCTATTCTTCTTGTGACTAGGAGATACCAGAAAGGCTTTTAGTCTTGAACCTGTTGGTGAGCAATAGAGCTTTTTGTTTGTTTGGTCTGTTTGCTGAGATGTTTGAATGCTGCCCAGTGGGTGTCCTCCACTGTACCATTCATCATATACCCTCATCAGACTGAGCATCTAAATTTCCTTGATATGAGAGAAGCTGTCCAGACCAGGCCATCCCTCTTCCTTTGTCTTGCACAGTATCTCTTCACAGGGACTAAATAGATGGCCAGAAAGTCTAATGGGAAACTGTAAAAGCTATTAGATTGCAAGCCAATATCTGATAACCAGGGCAGCAATAGATTATTTATCATCCATTGGTTTCAGACTATGCTTGTGGTACTGTCTTGGCATTGATCTTACTATGCAGTTGCAAAATGAATTAGCAAAAGCCCTGTTGTTTAAACATTCATCAGAGAGAAACATTTCATCAATTAATGTGGACAGTGATCAAAGCATTTCTTTTAAAAGAGCCTTGAACAGCCCCAGACCAATTCCTTTCTGGAGGAAGGGACTTGGCAAAGAATGGGCAGACAGGTTTCCATTAGCTGGACAGTGAGAGCTCACAGCATAACACCACCCTCTGATAGCACTTGTGTCATGTCTCTTTAAGCCGCCTTTATCAGCATGTGTGACCTTTTCAGGTTTTCTGCTCTGGTAGAGAAAAATGCATCTCAATTCTGAACACAGAATCAACTAATCTGCTGGAAAATTTTATCAGGACATTATGACCTCCTGTGTATTCCACTAAAACCAGCACAAGGCAACTGAATAGTTTAGAAGAATGATTCTTCTAAAAACCTTCCAGATTATTATTATCTCCTAAAAACATCTTCAGATTATTCTGTTTCAAGCTAATAAATTATTTCACTGTCTCTGGATACTGTTCATTTACTTTCAGCCAATCAAACCCTAGCTCCCATGTCCAGGAATTTACACACTAATTTAATTTGCACTAATTAATTTACATTAATTTGTCTCTTTCTATTGTGGTGGTTTGTGAGAAAGAATTTTGTCTCTGATAAAATTAATTAACAGTTATTTCTGCAACTTATTTTTGCAAAGATTTGTGACATTCATTATTGCATATTTATTGCAGTCTTAAACAATTCTTAGTTATACCACCAAACTAACTAAATTTGATGGGCTGCTCCCTGGTGAAAACTGAGAGGCATTCTAGACCAGACAGATACCACAATATATTTGGTTTTGACATCTCTTTGCTATCTTATAGCTGAATATTATTTATTGTATGTCATAATAGTAGGATTTCTGCTGTCCCCTAGTGGCTAGTTCATTTTCTGAGTGCAGTAGGTTCATTACCATTTCTGTCGTTCTATCAGAAATTATAAACTGGCTTGTGGTTTGATTTACACCAGAGAAACCACACAAACTTAAAAAACTCAGTTAAAAATTATTTCCACCATAAAAGCTGACCACCTAATAAAAGTCCTACTTGTGTTTGTGGGTATGTAGCTCTAACTTTCCAGGAACATGTCAGAGACTGTGTGGTGCCCTTTCACATAAACTTGCAATGAAAGATGAAAGCAATGAAACACATAAACAGCTAGAGAAACAGATTTTGTTTTTATTGAAGAAAACATGTAGTGATGTTTAGACACTGTGCTGAATTTGCTTAACTCATTAAGCAAGGAAGATACAACAGACAATGTCGTGAGAAGGCAGGAGCAGCACAGAGAGACTCCTTCCCTGCATTCTGGTGTCAAACTGAGCTTGTGCACTCAGACCCAATCACTTTCTGATTTAAAGCAAAGTGGAACAGATGGCAGCATTGCCTGACATGCAGCAACATGAAGGCCACAATAACTTCATGAGATGAGATTAAAAGGAGTTTTATGAGTGAGCCTCGTGTGATGTTACCAGGCCCATTAAGAGCAAGGCTCTACCTGACTTCTGCAGACTAAAGATGGGGATAATGTGTGAAGTTTGTAAAGAAGCTGCAGAATAGAAATGATTGTTGAAATGTAGTTCATGCATTAAAACTCATTTAAAATTGCTTGTGTAGACTGACCATGTCTTTGTATAAGACTCTACAGAATGAACAAATCCAAGAAGAACATAGTGTGGTCCTCCTGTCTCAGCAAGTTTTGCCTCTATCAGTTAATTACAAGGTGTGGAAAACTTCTGGGGTGGAAGACAGCTTTGGCCTTGACAGGATGCAGCTGTGAGCATGGGAAAGCAGAGGAGAAACACCTACGGCCTTGTTCCAGGAATGGGAAAGTAGAAGAAAGGAGAAAAACAACTAAGAAAAACAAGTGTGAATAACAAGATGTGTTTTGAATCTTACCAGCATGAGGAGAGATATGAACTCCTATCAGAAGATGGTCTAAGACTCATGGACAGAAGTGCTTGGCTAATAGAGTGTGACAACAAGGATAAAGAAAACTCTTCTGCTTAAAGACTTTTTTGTTCCTTCTACTCTGTGTAAGTGTGTTTTAAGTGTCCTCAAACATGTATCAGGGGTTCTGGCCTCCAGAGAGCATCCATAATCCTCTGATATTATTCTTCCAGTTGTGGAATATTTTGCATGACTTTATATATGCTGTGTTGGTGCTTCACGTTATGAGAGGAATTCTGTGGCAACATATTGTATAAAGCTTATGGTGCTTGGAGCCAGTAGTCTGGGCCTCTTGTGAACTCTGCTCTGAGAAGCTTCGAGTACAGTCAATGTTGCCAAACCTCAGAATTTCAATGCAAGTGTGCCAAGGAAGACTGACAGGATTTTGAGAGCCTTTCAGGGTGCACCTCATTCCAGGCCAAGAAAAAGACCTGTTAGCTCAGATTCAGAACTGGACTCACACTGCCCACCCATTAGCATAATGTTTCTACACCAGGTACATTAGCCTGTGTCCAAAATTTGGAACAAGAGTAGGAGGGTGTCCTTGTTTTTCTCAACCACTTTGATTAGAGTAAAATGTGCTTTGGGGAGTGAGAATGTATTGGTAGAAAGGAATTTGGTATGTGAAAGCATGTGAAGACTCTGGCTGGCAGCACAGCAGAGGGAGCTCACCGAATAAGGACAGAAAATGAAAACAGTTTTGCAGCTTTCACTATTTGCTTGGACCATCAGGAGCATGGAATATGAGGAGAGGGTAAGACAGATCTGTTTAGCCTGAAGAAGAGAAGACGAAGAAGAGACCTTATTTTTCCCTTCAGCTACACAGTTGGACACTATGGAGGAGTGAGAGAGAGACAGGTATTTCATGGGGGTACACAGTAATGAACCAAGACGAAATGGACACAGGTTAGGTACAGGAAACTCTTATTAGATATCATGAAGAAATTTTCACTATGAGTGTGGTCACATGTAGTAACAGGTTGCCAAAAAAAGGTTTTAGTCTCCATCCTTGGAGATATTAACTTAAAAACACCTTGCATAGCACGATCTGCTTAAAGATGCTTTGAGCAGGTATTGGACTAGATGACTCTTACTGGTCCCTTCCCAACCAAAATTTTTCCTTTTACAATATATTTTGCTGGTTTTTAGCTACTCAGAATTTCTGGGTTTCGCTTTGAGTCTCTATGTGCAAACCCTGACTTAAGGAGCAAATAAACAGAGTGCTGTCAGGACACAATAAAGATTAACAATTGAAAATAGAGATTTATTTTTGTTGAGCTGCGTGGCTGACTCTGGTTTAATTCAGGTGCCCAAGTATTCAGCTTACAGTTGGGTTAGAGGAGTATTGGATTTCTTGAATGGAGCTTTTCTGTATCTATTTTCTTGTATGCAAATCTGCAGCTTATCAAACTATTTCCACTGGAAAAGTATTAGCTGGAATTTTCAAAGGAACTTAATTATATTGAAGCTCAATAGAAGTTACACCTGAAACTCTTTGAGTCTTCAGTGAAAACAGGGTCAGTTTCACAAAGATGTTCTAGCCAAAAGAATAGTACTTGCCATAAAGAGGAGATGTCTCCAGATCTCCCACATCAATTGATATCCTTATTTTAATAGAAGCCCTATTTACCTATTAGATCAATATATAAATTGGTGTAAATTGGCAGAAAATTCCCAGTAAGGCGCAAAGAGATGGGAGGCATAATTTGGGCAGGCACTGCGTCTTTCCAGTACCTTCACACTGTCCAGGTGCAGAGCAAAGAGAGAACTTTGTGCAAATGCAGTTTTCCCTTTAGTGTTGTGCATTGCAATACTGGACCTGTATTGCTTGCCTATGAATGTTACATATAGTATTCAACAGAGTCCACTGCAAGTTTTTTTTTCATACATTTTCCATTTTTGCAGAGGTTCTTTGATAGAGAGACTATTTAATTTCTTATATTACTTCTTAGTATCATAAATGAATGAACTCCATGCAGGGTGGTTATGATGTTTTCCATCTGCTAGCCACATCAATAATAAACAACAAACTCACTTTTACTTCGATTTCCCTATATTAGCACAGGAAAAAAAACCCAAAAGCTTTGCTTACTTATCCACTGCTCTGTTGTTGATACATAGCCAAATGCAGTCCTTATTTTTAAGTCAATGAAGCAACTATGTAGATGAATTTAAGCATCTTGAACGAATTACACACAACAATCTCTTACTTTGTTTGCACATCCACAAATGGTTAAGGAGCAATGGAACAGAATATCTTATGCTTCTGTATTTTTTTTTTCAGTAAGTCTTCAACCAACCAGGGAAACAATTCTTTTACAACACTAAAACCCAACACAGCTAATATATTCATAATGGACTTTTATTATCCACTCTTGCATCCCCAGTGACTCATTTTCAGAGCTTAATGCAATACTCCAAAAGTTTAAAAATGTAATTCAGAGCAGCCTCCTGGTCTAAGAGGCCATTGAGTCACTAATTCACTCTTTATAGCTTCTTGTTGCAGATAAGGCAGTTTTTTTGCAGACATGACTTTCTTGGTAAGTAAAACAGCAAGCAGCTAAATACCCCAATTCTTTAACTGAAATAATCAGGGTAATCAGGTAATCAGGGAAGTATTTGACCACAACTGCAACAGGCCTCAAATATATTTTAAAACTGAAGTTTATGTTTAAATATTCTCCCAGAGCAAAGAGGCTTTTCTAAACTAGTGCCAAAAACAGTCAAGAAGGGCTTGTCTACCAAGAAAGACAATTAAAACACACCTTAAGTAAAACCTGTTTAATCCTTCATGTGTTTTTATAATTAGGGGAATAGAAGCCAAGAATGTGTTCAAAAGAAGCAGCAGCAAAAAATGTAATGAATATAAAAAAAAGTGAACATGAGAACACCAGACCATGTATTTGTTTCTTTACTCCAAAAATACTCAGCCATGAGGCGTTAAACATCCATAAACTACATGTGCATATTGAGGAGTTTGTTCTATAGCTTGGCTCTGGTGAAATCTCCTGACCCAAAAATGATAATTTAACATGTTTTAAATATAGTTGCAAATTAAACGCCTCAGACTTTTTGTAAAAAACAGAAAGATGTTGGTATTTGATGGCTGTGAAGTTAAAATCTATAGTTTCCTTTAAACAAAATTAATGATTACGACTTTTCATCTTTAGGTGAGACTACACACAGCTCATCCTTCAGAACTAGAATGCTGCTGTCAAGTGAACCTCCCAGGCCTCTTTTCCCCACCAAACCCAGAATGTGGATCCAGTTCTGCCATTTCTGCCAGTTCTCATTTACTTGGGCAGTTCAGTAACTTTGGTAGGATTGGTACATTACCCGAGAATGTTTTGCAGCCGTAAGGTAAACATTATTTCCCTTTTTACAGCTGAAAGACCAAGTCTCAGAGAGATCAGAAGGTTTAGCCGTGCCATCCAAAGTCTACCCGCCTCCTTGTCTGTTGTCTGAGTCTGCCAGAGTCAGGGATTTTGACATTGAAATTCCTTTGATGCCTGAAGGATTTCTACCAAACACATTTAGAAGCTCTTGGTTCCTACTGCTGCATGGATCATCTGGCAGCTGAAGCCTATGCCTGTCAGGATTCACAAACCTGCTGTTTCCTCATCCAGCCTATTTAAGGACCATTTTTATGTGTGCCCAGAAACCTGCTGTATTGGCCTCCATGTAAAATGCAGGTTCTTCCTGCTGGAGCAGCGAGTGAGGCAAGACCTTTGTCTTCTCCATGGCTTCAGATGGGAAGTTTGGTCTCACTTCCTGCATGCGCAAAGCAGATTCACTCTAACCACCAAGTCACATTCATTGATTTGAAGGACAAGCCATCAAAAATGACAAATGACCTAGGTCTCCACATGAAGCTACATTGTTAGCGAAAAATAAAGATGTAGAGTAATATAGGTTGAGAACTATATTTGGGAATGGGCTTCCATGTTCCAAAACCTACCTGTGCAGTTTTGGTAACTGAGTCACTAATTTCCCTAACTGAGTCACTTCATTTCCCTAACCTCTGTCACAACTGTTGCTTGACTTACAACACAATACAAAACCAGCTTTTCTGCTGAAAAACATACTGTAGTGTCTGGGACACTTTTTGGAGAAATATGTCATTGAGTATCTCAAGCAAAAATCAGAATAGGAGTTGACTCTTCTGTGACTCCTCTAAGCAATAGCCATTTGGCATTGAAAGGGAGAACAACCTGGTCCCCAGAGCTGTGTTGGAGGCCCAGGAGAGACCTATAGCACAGTGTAGCTGTTGAAGGCTTAATATGGACAAGGTTTTAGGAGGCATTCTTTAGTGTGTCATCACCTTTGAAAGTTATTTTCATCAACTCCCTTCCCAGTATTCTGCCTTTTACATTTTCCAGTTGAAAGCCATTAACTCCCATGGGCATTTACTTGGGAACTGAACTGGGACCTAAATAGGAAGTTACAGATCTGGGCTTAAATTCCTTGTTTAGAATAAGACATAATGGTTTGATTCTGGAGAAGAAAAGCAAAAAACCCCAAAACAAACAAACCAAGCCAAAAAAGAACAAACAACAACAACAAAACCAAACCCACAACAAAACCCAAACCAAACGCGCAAGCTCATTTCCTTAAGCCTTAAGACTCTCTTTCTGGTGGACCCTGATTCCCTCCACGTAGGTGTGGGAAGCCTCCTCCACCCACCAGCAGGGGCGTCTGCATTAGAGCATCTCTCCAGGGGATTTTGGCAGTGTGGACCCTTCAACATGCGGTCTTGTGATCCAGGAATCCAATCAAATAGATGGTTATTTTATTTATAAATGATACAAAGCTGGAACTTGGCAGGGAAAGGCAGGCTATCCTCTGACTGTTCCCTGAGAGGCAGCAAAAGGCTTGAGAATAGCACCATCTTCTGGAAATGCCTCATATGGCTTGGCTTTCTTAAGTTCACTGAATGTGCTTGCTTCCCCTAAAACTACTGCCATTTAAACCAATACTATTAACATATGCCCTACTGCTATCAAATTATTACTTTGGCAATAATTGAACACCACCCAACATGCATGTTTTTTCTGGCATATCCTGTGTTAATTGTGAACCAAATATGACAAATGCATAGGGAAGTTTTGTCAGTGTAAAGGTTGTGGGCATACCATGTTCACCACAGGGACATGTCAGTGTGCTTCAGAAGGCCAATTGAAACTCCTTAGGATAGTAGTCCAATCTAAACTAATTTTAATTTTTCTCTAAAGCCTTCATTAGAAACATGATTTTTCCCAAAATAACTAAGAAAATAAAAAAACCCAAAGTGTATTGGTTTTGTGAGGCAAGACTTGGTAGCCGGGGGCTGCAGGGGTGACTTCTGGGAGAAGCTGCCAGAAGCTTCCTCCATGTCCAACAGAACCTGTGCCAACCATCTCCAAGAAGAACCTGCCACTGGCCAATGAGCCCATCAGCAATAGTGGTAGCATCTCTGAGATGACTATTTAAGAAGGGGGAAAAACTTTACTGGGCAACAGCAACTGAAGCCAGAGACGAGGGAGAATACGTGAGAGAAACATCTCTGCAGACACCAAGGTCAAGAGAGGGAGGAGGTGCTCTTGGTGCCAAAACAGAGATTCCCCTGTAGCCTATGCTGAAGATCATGGTGAGGCAGGCTGTCTCTCTGAAGCCCATGTAGGTCCATGGGGTAGCATATATCTACCTGCAGTCCATGAAGGACACTGAAGCAGGTGGAGGCCTCTGAAGAAAGCTGTGACTGTGTAAAGAACTTGAGTTGGAGGAGGCTCCTGGAAGAATCTGTTGCCCCTGGAGAGAGGGCGCACACTGGAGCAGGTTTGCTGGCTGGATTTGTGACCCCATGAAGGATCTATGATGGAGCAGTCTGCTCCTGAAGTACTGCATCCTGTGCAAATGACCCATGCTGGCGTAGTTCATGAAGAACTGCAGTTCACAGGACTCACTCTACTGTGAGTGGAACCCCATACAGGTGCAGGGGAAAAGTGTGAGGAGAAACGAGTAGCAGAGACAGTGTGTGATGGACTGACTGCAGTCCCCATTGCCTGTCTTCTTGCACCTCTTGGGGGGAGAAGGTAGAGAAATGAGGTGCAAAGTTGAGTTTTGTTCTCATTTCTCATTATCCTATTCTGATTTTATTGATAATAAATTAAATAATTTTCCCAAGTCATGTCTGTTTTGCTCATGATGGTAATTGCTGAATGATCTCTGCCTGTCTGCAACTCGACCCAGGAACCTTTGGTTGTATTTTCTTGCCCTGCCCATTTGAGGACAGAGAGTGACAGAGCAGCTTCGGTGGGCACCTGGTGGCCAGCAAGTGTCAGCCAACCATAATAACAGCTGGTGTAACCCCACCGGGAACTCCCATGAGATCTTCCAGAGATCTGTTCCACTATAGCAGAATACTTATTATTCCCTCAGTGCTTTCTTATGTGTGCAGCTCCTGTCACAGCACAGTCCCACACTGCACTGCTGAACCACCCAACATCCAGAGACACATTTCCTCTCTTAACAGCTTTTTATTACAGCTACAACATGTTCAATGTAAAATAAAGCTCAAGAGTATTAATCACATCAAATGGCAAAATTACCTAACAAAGAACAAGAGATTATGACTTTATGTATTTTGTAGTCTTAACTGAAGGTAAGCTGGAAACTGTTTCCCGTTAGGAACAGATTTAGGCAGTTAATACAGTATTTCTTGACATAAATACAGCCATACTATGTGTTTTCTCTGTCTACTCAAACTGCTCCATGAACAGGTCCATTTTGTATCGTAAGAGATTTTCCTTAAAGAACAACCGTATAACCTTACTTGAACAGACATGCAAGTAGATAACAACTAGACAGTCACATGACCTAGATTAAACCTTTGGCAAACTTTGCCACATCAGTGAGTTATCACATATAAATTATCAATCTAACACATACAAATCTCCTGAAAATTATCTGACAATCTGTACTGGTTTAAAGGTAATCCAGCAGGAGAAATGAAACCAACTCTGAAAAAGGTTGCAAGTCAGAATTACAATTTAATAAAAAGATCACAAGTACAATGGAACAGAGGAAAAATCTGTTTGACCTACAAAAAACAGATGTACAACCCAGCACCCTGGGGCACGAACAAAATGAAGCTCGCCAGCCCCTGTGCTGAGCTCCATGTAGCCCACCCCTTAGTACAAAGTAAAGGGAAAGAGAAAACCCATTGCTGAGGATGATGGTCACAGTCTGGTCAAGAGTGGCAGTTGCAGTCCTGTTGAGGTCCTGGTCCTCCTCTGGATCCCACAAGTGGTCCCAGAAGTCCCAAACCCCCAAGGTTATATATGCTTGGGCTCAGATGGGAGTGCCCAGTACCTCCCCCAGGGCGAGGAGTTTCACAATGGGTGATTTACTACACTGTGAGTCATGGGATACTCCTTGATGGCCCATTAGCAGACATGACCCCTCAGGCTGCATGTGAAGGTGCCAAGGACTCCCCTCCCCTGAGGGGAGTCATTGGTGTGAAGACAGGAAAACTTCCTTATCTCACAGGGTTCTTGAACACCCAGCTTGTAGCCTGAGGGGCCAGGTGTGCCCTGGGCAGCTGCTGCAAATGATCAATTGTTAGCAATCCATGAAAAATGACATAGAGGGTGTAGAATACAAAGACCTGGCCATACCCACATAGTGACAAACTGGTCCTGGCTACTATAACCAGGACGCAACCAGTTAAGTATTAAACCTGCAGGGATAATTTGAATAATTCAATTAAAAATGTTATATTTGGCATTATGGAGATTTTTACTATTAAAAATCTAGATTTGCCTGTATTGTCTTTGTCAAGTGTTGAATTCTGCCTTTTGTATTTATATCACCTTAATTAAGGGCTATCTAAATGCACACTTTTCTCACTACTAAAGAGTGATTTTCTTAGTAGTAAAATGATTTGGTATGGGGGAAGCAGTTTGGTTTTTTTCTCTTCCCAGTTCCAGCCTGAACTGTCTGTCTTTGTTACATCTGGTTAAAACTAAACTCAGGGTCAATCTGATTTCACCTAATGCTTTCACTGCTGTCAATCATACATGAAACACTTCCTTCTGCTAATAAACCATGGATTACAGAATGAAGAATAGATTGCCTAGTAAAACAACACCCTTCATGTTCCACTGGTGATGAAAAATGATTTGCCAGACTTTACAATCTACAGATGAATAGTGGGTTGAACATGGACTCCTGACAGCTCTCAGTACAGGATAAGAGAATGGAGCTCAATTGCACTGTAGATGAAATTAAGATATTTTAAAGGAAACATATATAATTGTTATGTCCAAAGATTTTCTAGAAATAATGACCCTTACTTAAGGTGGCTAGATGTATAGTTACTAAGTAAATAAATATATTTATTTAAAACATAAGTGAAATTGCAGTGGCTGCCTGGATGCAATTAAATAGTGGAATTTGACTTGTGTGGTCTCCGTGCCCTAGCACCCAAATGACAAAATGATTCCTCTGACAGCATCTGTTCTGTGTGTCTTCCCATGATGTATTTGTCATTCTCCTGCCTAAGCATCCTGATGGCAGTGTGTCCATGTTAGGCTTAGAGAAACCTGAAATGGAGCCCCTTGTTCCATCAATGTTCATCACGATCTTCAAGGAAACAATGAATGCTATTAAGTGTTGCCTTTTTTCAGTAACTGCTTCCATCATTTTTCATTAGCAACCACTGGAGTGTCTGTTCTCAATTAGGGGTCTTCCAGTGTGAGTGATGGTGCATGGAGAAAAGTACAGTATAATTTCCCAGAAGACAAGCAAGGAGAAGAATGTGAATAGTGATTCTGAATGTTAAGGTCTCTGGCTTCAGGAATTCTATTGCAAGGTATGTATGGCTTGCTTGCTCTGAAATGGGAGAAGCAAGGACAAAACCAGAATGAAGGTTGCAACTACCTCTTTCTTATACACACTTAGCAAAAGTAGTTCGTATAAGGGAACTCAGCACTTACATAGACAAGACCTCTCCCTGAGCTCCCTCCTGTCCCCAGGCAATGGAGTGAAGTGGAAAGTGACTGCTCTTCAGACCAGTGCAAAAATTATTCCCTCCATATCAAAGAGCAAACAGCCTGATTTGCTGTCTCTTGAGCATTGAAAGGCAGTCCCAGAGGAAGGTACCATGTAACACATGCCCAGACACACTGGTAAAGTTTGTGCTTCCTGCATGATTTCTGACCCACAGATTCTGAAGCCACAAGGTTGTCAAGGGACAAACAGGAGTTGAACAGGCCTGTACTCACAGCACCTGCTGGGGATAAGAAGAAGCAATGAGAAGCAGAAATATGAAAAAGTAATTTTCTCCTTTCTGTGCCGCTTTTAATTTCTCTCTCCCTCCCTACATCATTACCTACGTACAGTGTAAAGTGTAATCCTCCATGATCCTGGAGTATAATCACAATTCACTGTGTTTTTATTTTGATTTTGGTACTGATGGGCATAATAGATCACCGCTACCTTTTCAAGACATTAACAATTTCAGTTGTCAAACTGGTCGGATTTGCATTTCAGGATCCTTCCTCTCTGCCAGACAAACTGCTTTAGTGATGGTCAGCTAGGAGAGACAGACTTCCAGCTCTGGCTGGAGTGCACAGTGTCAGCTCCAGCCTGAAGGTGAACAAACTGGGATAAATTTGCTCTTGTTTAGAAGAGAGGGACCAGTGAGCTGTGCCTCAGGAAATTCCCTGTAACGTTCACTGTGGGCATTGCTGTATCCTGGAGTTCTGGGAATTTCTTGGGAGCTCAACTGAAGTCAGGAATGAAGAAGAACTGAAGAACTGAAATCAACCAAAACTATGTGTAGGCATTATGTCAGATTTGTTCATAAGTATTTGAAAGCCTAGATTTACATCTCAATTTGTAGTGTTAAAAACAACTTTACTATTATGTTCAATATCAAATAAATATGAATTATAAATCATCAATATGCATGATGCGGATCTATTATAAAGATTTGTATTTGGACATGGAGCTAAGCAAGAGCAGTATTTTGTATTAATATTTATCTTTCACTTTTTGAATTTGAGGATCAGTTTTGGTCTACATTGAACCTTTCCAGTTGAATTTAAGCTTATCATAGAACTTATCTATTATCAGGTTGTAGAAATCTGTTTTGTAACATAATTTAGTTAAGAAAATTATGAATATCTTTTTGAGTAAGTCTCTTTAGACAGCCCACTGTGACTTTCAGATGAGCTCTAGATGTAGTATGAAATGGTAAATGAGAATTTTTAACTACTGTGCAATATGCCTGAATTCACTGTAAAATCTATGCAGTACCTCAGAAAGATTCAAAGTCTATGAGCAGAAGCAAAATTAAACTTTTTTGACAACGTCTACGAAAGATTTTTAGATGTGTCTAGATCTTCCCTGGGAAGAAATTAAAAAAAACAAGGCCATTTTTTTGTTTGTTTGTTTTTGTTTGGGTTTTGTTGTTGTGGTTTTTTTTTTTTTTTATTGGTTTACTCTAATACCAGTCTGGATGGTTGATTCTGACTATTTAAATTCTGCTCCACAATTCCAGCTGGATAGGACATTAGACACTGCTGGTCCTAAACTGCTGCTTGTGTTCACAGTGGCCTGATCCTCCAATTCCAGCAGCACCAGGAGGATTTTGGGCATCCCACTGGGTATTGGTCCCCATTAAACAGGAATATAATACCAGAGCAGTCTATTCCTCATTTATCATAGTACACAAGGGGTGTTGTAAGAAATTTTCACTGGGACTAATGAACAGTGTCTTAATTGCACTGGAATGAGGACAACAACATTTCAATTGCAGCATAACTGATTGAGGTAAAATGAGGATATTCTCCTCAGGTCATCCTGGACCTTTTGAAATGATCAGATATGCAGACACCAGTACATTGTAACTGTTTTGTGGGACTGTTTGCTCTGTCCAATTTGTGGCAATTCTTTTTTTTATTTCAAATATAGCGTAAAAAGTATACACTAATGCAAAATTTCTAGTAATTTGTTCAACCTCTCTGGAATTGCCAGAGATTCTGAGCGATACAGGAGATAAGAAATTATTTTTCACCATTAAAAATTCCATATTTGGGATTCTTGTTTTTCTATATTGGAATGAGAAGCCAAACTCTCTCTCAGTCAAAGCAGTTTGAGGCTGAGAAAGATTTTGTTATTATAGACAAAGCAAAATCTCCATGTTTGCAATGAGATTGTGTTCATGTGATACTGAAACCTTGTAATGGAGAGGGCACATTGGGTACTCCAACAGAGGGGAAGCCACTGCAGCTCCACATTCTCAGGCCTAGCCAGGAGTGAGGCCAATATGTAGTCCAAATAGACACATACTCAGACACACAAATACACACATACTCAGACACAGATATACATACATACACAGACATATGCACATAACAGGCCACACTGATGAACTCGGACAAAAAAATGCACCACTCACACAAACACAAGCTGCACCAATGGCTTTGTACTGTTCCCTCTTCTGGCTCATCAGAATGAAAGTCAATTGATGGGAAACATATCTGCATGTTTAAAAAAATATGGATTGCTCCAATAACTGACTGAGACCCTCGCTAACTGGTCTCGGATCCATAGCTTACACACTTGCTAACACCTCTGCACACAAGCCTTACTCATGGACTTCAGAACAGCATGGATCCCCAAGTGTCACCTGGATCCTCTTGTCTGCAGTTGTTCCACACAGACACACACACATACACATGGAAAAGAACCTTTCAGTTGACCCCAGCCCCCACCTTTTTGCCTGGACCACCAATGCCTTCAGTAGGCAGCTCCTTCTGTGGGGTCACTCAGAGATACATGTACCCCCAGCTGCTATGATCATGCTTGCCACTTAGTCCAGCATGGTCTTTGCTAGCGCTCACACACTTGTTTGCACACCTGCACTCATGCCAGTCTCTGGCACCATGGATGGCTGGGCCCCTGTGACATGTGGTCCCTGCTCCAGTTTCTGGCACTCAGACACCCATATCCACAGGTGCATGCAGAATAGACAGACCCTCACCCAGGACATTGCTTAGAAATAGATTTTAGTGAGAAGACAGAACACCATCTGACTGCAGTAACCAGGCATATGGCATGGCCAGAGAAGCATGCCGAGCAGCAAAGAACAGTTTTAAAGGTCACCATGCCTTGAGGGGAAGCCACATGAGGTCACTTGGTCTCTTCAGCCTGGAGAAGAGGAGACTGAGGGGAGATCTCATTGCAGTTGCAACTCCCTCATGAGGGGAAGAGGAGAGGCTGGTTCTGATCTCATCTTTGTGGTGACCAGTGACAGAACCCAAACAAATGGATCGAAGTTGTGTCAGGGGAGGTTTAAGTTGAATATTAGAAAAAGGTTCTCCACCCAGAAGGTGGCTGAGCACTGGAACAGGCTCCCCAGTGCAGTGGTCACAGCATCAAGCCTGACAGAGTTCAAGAAGCTTTTGGATGATACTCTTGGTCACATGGTGTGACTCTTGGGGATGGTCCTGAGCAAGGCTAAGCATATTCACTGATTCAGTGATTCTGTAATTCTCTTATCCCTTTATTTCCCACACTTGTTCCTCCCCAAAACATCTTGACCCCTTGCTTTCTCCCCTAAGCATCCCTCGTTAAATAATAATTCCCAAACACTCTTCCTGGTATCTCTGTCATGGTTTATGATTTATCCCCAGCAGGCAGCTCAGCCTAACACAGCCACTCACTCATGTGTCACCCTCCTCCTCCCCTGAGTCTGCCAGTGGAGTGTGGGAAAATCAGAAGGGTTCAAGTGAGAAAACTCATGGGTGTGGATAAAGACAGTTTATCAGGCAAAGCAAAAGGCTCATGTAAAAACAAAGCAAAACAAGGAATTCATTCACTGCTTCCCACAGGCAGTCAGGTGTTCAGTCATTCCCAGAAAAGCAAGGCTCCATCACACATAATGGTGAATTGGGAAGAAAAATGCCATCATTCCAAACATCTCCCCTTCATTCCCCTTCACCCGCTTTATATGCTGAGCATGGCCAATATAGTATGTGTTCACCTGGGCTCAACTGTCCTGGCTGTGTCCCCTCCCAACTTCTTGTGCACTCCCAGCCTCCTTACTGGCAGAGTGGTAGGAGAAGCAGAAAGGCCTTGATGCTGTGCAAGCGTGGCCCAGCAATAACCAAAATATCCCTGTGTTATCAAAACTGTTTTCAGCACAAATCCAAAACAGAACCACGTACCAGTTACTATGAAAACATTCAACAGCAACTCCTTTCTGCTTTGGCTCCTGTTTGGAATTTATATGGGTAACATCTTTCATTTAAGTATTTTGTCTATTTTGTAATTGACAGTATGAATTAATATCAAGCTGAGAAATATGCAACACCCCCCTCTCCCCCCCATTTCTCAGCAAAAATAAAATCTTGCTGAAGAATCATTATTTTCCTATCTGGATAATACAGTTGTCATTTGTACAAAACATATAACATAAAAAAATAAAACAAATACAGCTCCCGTCCTGCAGGAACAGGCACAAATACTTAATTTCTTAATAATATTTACTCTGAAGAAGCAGAATGTAAACACAGGTACTAAATCTGTACTTGCTTCTAGTAATCAAGAAAGGAGATGATTTTGTTTGGCTTATTATGAGGGTTGACCACAGAACACATATCACTAAAGATTATCCTTATTTTGAGGAAAAAACGCTTGATTCCTATGTCTGTAGACAAATTGAAGTTTAGGGCCTCCTGATCACAGTTGCTTCAAAGCGGAACAGTTTCTTGCAGAAGTGTGGATCAGTGTCACTTACCCAACAGTAAGTTTCATTTCATTCTGCATTTACATTTGCTTATTCTCTTGAATGTTTGATTTTGCAGGATAAAAATCTCAGACTGATATTTGGAAATGTCAAAGGATGTGCATAATTTGAAGAGAATGGAACACGAAGATAAATTTGAGACTGAAATTCAAGTGTCACCTTCAAGACTGGATTGCTGAGTCTACAGCTCCTTCTTACCTGTGAAGACTGCTTCTCAGGCAACCCCACAGGGAACCTCAGGATGAAGTATCCCTCCTTTGTGCTTCAGACCCTTCCAGATCCAATAAATTGTTTAGAAAAGACTTGCAAGTAATCTGGCTTGTTTGTCACAATAACATGGTGCCAAAACCAGTTGCTCTGCATTGTGGGAGAAAACTCTTAAAAACTCCTGAGTGATTCTTGCAAGCTGAAGATGTGGCAGCAACAGAATGGTCAGAAAAAGCAAACATCAGAAAACCTAGGAAATGCTAGAGAGCAGCTCTTTGGGAGTGATGGTAAGAAACACAGGCACTGCATTTATGAAGGAGAAATCAAATGCATGACAGTAAAATAGGGCAGGTAGTAGTCCTCAGAAAAGGACCTGAGTAATATAGCACTTTGCAAGCTGAATATGCATCAGCAATGGTACAGGGAAGAAACTCTTTTCACAGGTAATTCAAGTTACACTTCCAGAGATCTCTATTTCAACTTTCTGTTGGAAGCAAGGTCACCTAGGAGGTACGACCGGGTTGCTCTAGGCCTTATCAAGTCTTACCATGAAAACTTCCATGCATGGAGACTGCATGGCCTCTGGTCAACCTGTTACAAACTCAGCTATCTTCACCATTAAAGAAGTCTTTCTTTATATCCTGCCAGGATCTCTCTTTTTTTTCAATTTTCCAGCGTGCATTAGCAGAAGTAATGATGACTGTGGTAGTCATTTTGGTCTACTTGCACTGGTAGAGTTTCAGTTCTATAGTTTGTAGGTTTTGTATATTTTACAGTTTGGTGTACTGTGCTTGAAAGTATGCTGTCAAGTTTCAGTGTTGAGAGAATAATAAAGGGTGAAAAGAGGATCAGAAACATAATCAGAATGAGTTGGCTAGAAGAAAACCCAACAATATACAGCAACACACATAAAAATGTTCTCTTAGGCTATAAGGGACTGTGATCAATCATATTCTCAGACACAATGACAAGGGACAAAAAATAATTGACTTACATAAATGTGAAGTTTGGTTAGAAAACTGGGATTTTTTTTAAACATCAAGGTTGATTTTGTGGATTTCTCTTCACTAAAGGTTAAAAGAGCATGTTTAGACAGCTATCTGCCAGAGCTGTGCCTAGGATCAGACTTCCCTCAGTACAAAGGGGTGGACTCATGCTCCCTCTAATCCCATGTTTCTGAGAGAAGACTTGCTGCTACTAGATGAAGAGGAATAAAAAAAGATGTAAAATTTAATACTCAGTTATTGGATAGTCTTTCTGTCCCTCTTACACTCCTACAAAGGTCTTAAATGCTTGTCTCTGTCACTTTACCTCTCCATCTCCATTATTAGTGCTGCAGTGGGTTTCCTCAGGCCCATTGCTGATTTTCTGGCCTTCACTGGGGTTTTTCCTTCTCCAAAACAGTCTTTCTTACCTGTCATCATCTAAGTGCTTCCTCTTCAGAGTGCTGCCTACAGAGATTGCCAGACACAACTTTAGAAGTTTCTTCACACCATATCCCCAACAAGTTCTCTGTCCTCTTGCTCACACAAAATGCTAGTTGACAGTGACTGCAGGAACTAAGACTTGAAATTTGTATTCATTCACTTCAGAAACACACAGCAGAAGCTGCTTTTCTCACATGGACATTTCCTCTGGAGTGTGAGAGTGTAGGCACAGACACAGGGCAGTACCAATGCCATCACTGACCTATGCATCAGGATGTGCAGACACACTCTGCAGCAACAGGAAATCAACATACAGAAAAATGTGGTATACAGGGAGAGCTGCAAATGAATTTTAAAAGCAATTTATGCTGCTAATTTGGAGAGTAAAAAAGGCAGATAAGATTTTTTTTTCTGAAAAAGTGACTGTCCAGTAGGTGAGGTCACTGAAATGCAAAGAAGTAACAAAATTTGTGTTTTACACTAATAAATAGACACAGATACCTGAGGATGAAACAAAGGGTTTGCTGTTTTCCAGAGCTTTGATATTAAGAATGTGTTCAGTTAGAGCAATTGTTTTTAATCTTTCCCACATAGGAGATTTCTGCATTGCAATGTCCACTTCTAGATGGTAATATTAAGTCTAGCAACAGCAAACTTGCCTTTTATTTAGTTCTTCAAAAATCCTTTAGAAGTTGTCACAAGCCCACACACATACTCATCCATGTTAAAGATCATTGTATTAGACAAGTGAAAAGACAAGGTTATGAGACATTTTTACCTGCAAAAACACAATATAGGCAACATTCCTGTCACATGCATAACAACCTATGATTCTTCTGGTTGTATTGAAGTTATGGGATGAAATTGTGACTTCAGAGTTACCATTTTTCTGTGGTAATTTCTCTGCGGTATTTTAGAACAAAGGCTGTCCTTGCTTTTTCTTCTCTACAATAAAATGTTAGTCCTGTCGTAAGTGGGTTTTATCTATGACCGCAGGATGGTTCATGTTCAAAGAAATGACAGTCTCATGATAAGAAAGGAATATGAGGGTTTATGGGCTGACAGAAGAAACATGAGGCACCAGGGACACAATAGTGACCATTCTGACAAGGAGTGTTTAAAGACTATGGGTTGTCTGACTCTACCCATCTGGTATCAAATGTTTGCAGCTGCAACAGACAAAAATGTGCATTAAGAAAGGATTTGAAAGGAGCCGTGGAGAGCTACTTTGGTATTTATTGAAAAAAACATTTAAGTGCAAGGAAACTGGGTGTACTTCTGCCAGACATTAGGGTGACGACACAGCAGATTTTTTTTTTATGAAAGGGGTAACCTCCTTGCAATTACCTTGTACTCACTAGTGGATAAAGGTATCCTCATGGGTAGTTACTAATTATTACTTAAATCCACATAAAGAATTGTTTCAGACTAACTTGCCCTTGTTTCTACATATTGAGATAAGTTGAACTTGCTTACCTTAACTCTTTCTCCTCTTCAACATTTAAACAATGTATTGTAAATTTGATTTAAGTTTTTCACTGTAATCTAATGGCAAATTTTTTATTTTGTGTCTTTTCTCTACTTCTTCCCATGTGCCCCTCTATATCCCAAAGACTGTGACTACTGAATGCCTGGTTGGCTTTTTGCTGCACAGAGCAGATGGGACTGCTGCTGTATTTCATTTCCGCACCAGGAAAGCTGTGAGGGGCCATAACTCTTGCAGCCAGGAGGAGTAGTAAGTCATGGGGCCAGCAAGAGGACAGGCCACAAGGCCAGGTTTCAAATTAACTGCATAATAAGAGCTTTGTACAGGGAGACAGAGTAGTAGGGCATATACATCCTGCAAGGGCCAGGCTGCTGATTGCAGGCAGTCCTAATAATAGAATATGTGGAGGGTGAAAAACTAATGAATCTACATGTTTGAGCAAACAAATTTGGCCAGTTTAGAAAGGTAAGTGTAAAGCTGTTTTAAACCATTGTGAAGTGTCTTCTCGGTTGCTTTGTGATGGTAGAGCCTCCACAGAGAACTTTCTACATCAGCAATTCCATGTAGCACTTTCTTTGAAAACACTTACAGGTCTCTGCATTACTAATGCCCTTTTGCTATAAATAATAGAGCTGACCTGTGTGGCAACCACACATCTGGAATTATTAGCATGTCTGCTCTGTGGCAATCATGCATCTGATTGCAACATTAGCATGGAAAAAGAGAAAGTCTCCGTAGGTGTTTTAAAATGTAGTTCCACTTGTCTGAGGTCAGAAAACCTCCACAGATGTGATACAACTCCTTAACACAAGGCAAGGAAGAATTGTCCAGATTTCATTCTCACATTCCCCCTCTTTTTTCTTGTTGTTTGTTTTTTTCTTTTTGTTTGTTTTTAACATGAGAAAGCTTTCTCTTTGGCTCATTTAGAGCACCTTTGATTTATGTATAAATGCCCATTCTGTACTTGCAGAGTAAGAAGCTTTTGTCAAGAAACTGAAGATGCAGACAAAAGTTTATGGAATAAACCTCAAACTGGAAACTGAAAAAAAAAGACGCTAGCTTAGGAACAGTTATTTTTATTGCATGCATTGGATATGCAATAAACTTCGGATGAGAGAGAAAAATCTTTTTGCGTATGGAATAAGTTGACCAGAAAGGGAGATGTTCCTAGCCTTACTACAGGAATATAAGAAGAGAGAGACAGAGGTTTTTTTGTGATTGGGTTTGTGCGGTAAGGATCTGGTAGCAGGGGGCTGCTTCTACAAGTAGCTGTCAGACATTTCCCTCATGCCCAACAGATCCAGTTCCAGCTGGTTACAAGATGTACCCACCAATGGACAGAGCTGAGCTAAATATCAGTGGTGGGAGTGCCTCTGTGATAGTGTATTTAAGAAAGGGTGAGAGAGAGAGAAGTGAGAAAACATCAGAAACTGCAGACACCAAGGATAGTGAAGAAGGAGGCGGGGGTAGGTGCTTTGCTCCAGGTGAGATAGCAAAGATTTCCCTGCAGCCCATGGTAAAGACCATGGTGAGGCAGGCTGGTCCCCTGCAGTCCATGGAGGTCCAAGATACAGCACACATAGACTTGCAGCCTGTGAAGGATCCTATGACAGAACATGCTGGAGCAGCTTGTGAAGAATTGCAGCCCATGGGAAGGACTCACACTGGAGAAGTTTGTGGAGGACTGTCTCCTGTGGGACTCCATGGCGGAGCAGGGGAAGAGTGTGAGGAGGAAGGAGCAGCAGAGACAGTGCATGATGGACCGACTGCAACTCCCATTACCTGTCCCCTTGTGCCGTTCTGGGGGAAAAAATAGAGAAACTGGGAGTGAAGTTGAGCCTGGGAAGAAAGGAGGGGCAGGGGAAAGGTGTTTTTAAGATTTATTCTTATTTTTCATTACCCTACTCTGATTTGTTTGGCAATAAACTAAATTCCCTGAGTTGAGCCCGTTTTGCCTGTGATGGTCATTGGTGAGTGATCTCTCCCTGTCCTCATTTCAACCAATGAGTCTTTCATGATATTTTCTCGCCCCTGTACAGATGAGGAGTAGGAGTGATAGAGCTGCTTGCTAGGCATATGACAGCAGCCAAGATCAACCCACCACAGTACATCATACAGACTTTTGCTAATAAGTCACATGAATTGAAATATCTCATCAATAGAGATGGCAAGCTGACACTGCTCTTAATGGAGTGAACATGTCTATGCAAAGGATGCCAAGGCTGCATTTGTCCATGCTGTGGGGGGTGGTGGGCAAGGTTAGAGAAGAGACAGCTAGAGAGCAGATGGAGCTCACATACCTGCTTGATGTGCTCTAAAAGAACCTGTCCGTAAAAAGGATTTCAAGGTGTATGTTTCTTTCTTTAAGCCTTTCTTTATTTACACATAATTTGACAAGATCCCTAAGATTGTAATTTTCTATGGATGAAAGGAAAGAAATACAGTGAGATGGACAGTGACTGTGATTTTGCCTGCTTTGTATACTTAGTTTGTTATATTTTGATCTGTTATGTAAACCTTGCAGAGAGTAGGGTTGTCCCTTTTTTGACATGGCTTAGGCACTCCTGAGTCATTATCAATAAAGAACTAACTCCGTGGCTGCCAAATCTCGCTGGCCCTACCTGTGCCCTTCAACAGGTGTGTAGTCATCAGAGCTACCAAGAAATATCTGCCACCAGTTCTTTAGTCTGCCCCAGTATTTTACTTTTTAAATTCTTGATTTTCTCTTGTGACAAGTCCCATGATCATTAGCTGTAACATCTATTAATGAGTATGTTTCTATGTTTTTTTTTACTGTGAGGGCAGTGAGACACTGGACTACGTTGTCCAGATAAGCTGTGGATGCTCCATCTTCAAAAGTATTCATGGTCAAGTTGGACAGAGCTCTGAGCAATCTGGTCTAGTGGAAGATGTCCCTGCTTTATGCAGGGGTGGATGAGGTGATTTTTAAAGTTCCCTTCCAACCCAAACTATTCCGCGATTCTGTGTTTCTAAGCACATCACTTGAATATATGTTTGGAGTACAAGTCACAGGAGCTGTGCGGAATGCATGTTCAGATGTGTATCTTGTGGCTACATAGCATGTTTGTATTTAGCATACTACGTAGTATTCATGACTATGACACAATAAGAACTTGCCACCTTTTCTTTTAGTCATTTGTACTAGAAAAGCCTTTAATCTAAAAGTCCACTTATGCAGGCCTACAGGCATCTCCCTCACTAGAGATTTAAGAAAAATCAGTCCAGAAAAATACCTGACAGCAAGATGTGCCAGCCAATTTACTGAGGTTCTTCCAATCTGATATTTCTTGGGAAGTACCAGTTGTGCGAAGATACAAGAAACAGAAGATGTGAAAATACAAGGTAACCTGCCATATCTTCTACTTCCCCATTCCCTCTTTAATGCAAAGGTTTGGCAAAAGTATTTAGTTGTGGGAACATCACCTGTTTCTGTTCACTACCACAAGTGTGATGGGGTATGGTCTTTAAGGTAAAAATTACCAGGGCAATCCAAACGGCCAAAAGAGAGCCAAAGACTCCTTGTGGCAGGTAGGAATGTGTGTGTGTGTGTGTATGCCCCATTGCACATATATTAGGGGATCATTCTAGCTCTGTGTAATGACCTATAAGATCCCCCACTGCACATATTTAATGTTACTGGTGTCAGTAGTCTTACTAGTAAAGTTGAACATGCTTCTAAAAATTTGCAGTGTAAGCATGATACAAGAGAGAAGTGGACACACAAACTTGCAGTGAGATTAACTTGATTACCAGAAAGAGCACTAGTCTTGACAAAGAATCTTTTGTCAAGGTCTCTGTAAACCTCACAAATAGAAAATACATATTTATTTGTGGGGTTCATATGGAGATTCTTCCAGATATAAGAGATGGCATGAAAGAAGAAATAACAGAGAAAAAAATTTAAATGCAAATCTATTTCTAAACAATATTGGAGATGACCTGCGAAGGCAGTCATTTATTGGAGGATTTCTGTCTGAATTAATTTTTCTGCCTTAAGATCTTATCTGTCTTTTTATTTCCTCTCCTGAAAGATTTTATGGTGAGGATTTTAATAGCACATCCATATCCCAAGCAATTAAGAAGGGAAATACTTTTATTAAATCACATTGTATATATCCAAGACTCCTTATCTCCTTTGAAATGTCTAGTAAATAACCATGGCGGAAAAGTTTTTCACCAAAAAAGGCCCAAAGGTTCTTGGTTCTTCCATGAAACTGTCAGCAACAATGGAGGTAGAAACCCACTACAATTTTCTATGTTCTTTCCTTCAGTTGTTGTGAAAGTAAAAAATACAGGAAATGGAAGTACTTATTTTAAGAATTTCCTGACAGGTTTAATTTGCAATCTTGCTCCATTAAGATGTCTTGTTTTCTAATACTATGTACTGCAGAACAATTTTCACTATATAGCACTACATTTTCAAAAGAGATCTTTTTTTTTTCTTTTTGAAATTCAAGTGCAAAATATAATCAGTATTACTCTAACTAGGAGAAAAAATTAAGGGAGCATAAACCTTGACCCTTTTTTTCTAGCCAAGAGAATGTTCTTAAAGCTTGTCATAAATGGAGTTTTAAGATGATCACTAATTTAAAAAGATTTGTTGATGCTGTCTCTCAAATGCCCTTTTGTAATCTGTTTCAGTAGTTACATTATTTTGTGTGATGATTTGACTCTAGCTGGATGCCAACTGTTCACCAAAGCCTGAACAGGGGAGAAAGAATATAACAAAAGGCTCATGGATTGAGATAAGGAAAGGGAGAGAGCACTCACCAATTATCATCACGGGCAAAAATAACTCCATTTGGGGAAAATTAATTTAATTTCTCACGAATCCAATCAGAATAGGAAAATGAGGAATAAACCAAAATATTAGAAACACTGTGCCCCCATCCCTGCCAGTGAAAACACTCCTACATGAACTTCTCCAGTACAAGTCCTCCCCAACTTGTGCCCAGCCTCCTCCGCCCCACAGATGCCACCACAGCTGTGGTACCTACTGCTTCCCCATCTCAGAGTAAAGGATCATCTCTATAAAGCAAGGGTACATTTTATATCAAGGGCAAGTGCTGTCCTCTCACAAAGACCTTTTTTTGATTTTGGTGTTCTTCAGCTCCCTGCCATGCAGGTCTTCTTGGGAGTGGATGCTCAGGTGCTATGGCCAGTGGTGGTCAGTGCTGGGGAACACGGATGAATATTTCCCTTTGGAAAACACATTTCTGCCATTAATGGAGTTCAATCAGCACCCCAGTTCGGCTAACAGGAGCAGTGGTGAGACCTTGGGCTGCCCCATGGTGTAGGTGCGTGTGGAGGTGGGGAGGCAATGCTTGCTGGATGGATCCATGAGGCCACCTTTCTTGCAGAGGCGATACTCCACTCCTGGCCTCATGGTGAGCTGTCCAGGAGACTACGTGTGGCCTTGGTCCTTTCTTCTTGCGAGTACCACAGACCTCTAGCCTCCCTCTCTGTACCAGGGCCACAGGACAGGTGCCACCATCACCACCGTGGCGGTGCGCAGTTGTGTGGGTACCACCGACGCTGACCACGGCACAGGTGGCAGGGCTGCCGCCGTGTGAGCGATGGCACAGCTCCTGCAGTGTGTGCAGTGGCGGTGGAGCCGGTGGCAGGGCAGTTCCCAAAAGGAGGTGGGAGGACAATGCCCCTCGGAGCGCGTACCCGCGGAGCGGCGCTGGGGGGCGCCG
>VWZF01000145.1:228375-253538 GCA_013396755.1 Sclerurus mexicanus | reverse complement strand
GCCCCGCCATGGCGGCCGGGCCGCACCAGCGGGATGCGTCAGCGGCGAGGGGCGGGGAGCCCGCGGGGCACACGATATCAGGCGGCGCGCAGCGGGGCCGCACCGGGGCGGAGGTGAGCGGGGGCTTGCTGTGGGCGCTGTCAGCGAGCCCGGCCGCCTCCGCCTGCATCTCTATCTCTGCNCCTCCGCGCCCCCTCCGCGGGGCTTGGCCGCGCCGAGTTTGGTGGGAATTCCGGCCCTGGGCACTCCGCGATGGCCAGGACCAGCCATCTTTTCTGGGGGCTTCTATTACAGCTTTGAAATTTGCGTGTTCTAGCCACACACACGTGCAAGATCCATTTTACATCCATGTACCTTTACACCCAGCTACAGTAGCTATATCCTGCAAAGATGGCCATGTATATTGTGTGCAAATACGTGTGGACACGCACAGCCACACATACGCACTTTACTGCCTTCTTACATATGATGTGTGAGTCTTTTTGGATTTTGAGGTACAGTTGTTTCATTTCGCTTAAAACATGGAGAAGCATCTTGTCTAAGATACCCACTGATGTAGTATTGCTATACTGCTTATGGAGTGCTAAATACAGCCTGAGAAAGTGGGTTACACTAAGAGCTAGAGCAAAAGGTTTTACTAGCATTAATGGAAAACAAAATCTATTAACTCACCAATTTTATATATGTATTAATGTTCCATTCTGACAAAACCATGAGAGAATTATCGGTAAGCTCTTCTGAGCTGTGGAGTTTTCAGTTATTATCAGAAATTTGGAGAACTAGCCTGTGGTGTAGAGTCATTGTCCAGCTGATACTTGCTTTTTTTGTGTATGTGCATGCAGGAGAGAGGAGGGAACTTTTTCCTCTTTCTGCGTAAGTGCACATACTCATTTTATGTGGTGGGGTGCACCAGTGGTCACAGCCTAGTATATAGTCCACCAGTTTTTCTGGGGAACAAGCATTGTGGTAGAGTGATCAGTATAATAAAATCAGTGCTGCCTCACTGGAGGAGTTTTAAAAGGTTGCTGTAGATCAGAGGGATCATGGTCTTCCTTCTCCATCAAACTCTTCCTTTGCGGACTGAGTGCATCTTCTCTCTGTTTCCTAAACCACACTGGTACCTTTTTTGTTTAATTGACCTCTGCTTAATTTAGGAACTGAAGAACTTCTTGCTTTTTGTCTTAATGGTGGCAACCTTTTTCACAGGGGGAAGACATTAGGTCAGAGGGTGTTTTATGTGATCAGTGTTTATATTCAGGTGTTATCAATGAGCATCTCATTTTGAACACTTTTATGAGCTGCTGAGGACTCTTGATATAACAGCATGTTTTAAAGTTGTTTCCCTGTTCCCCTTTCCCCAGTCTGATCTTACTTATCTTCTTTGTGTGAAATCAAATGTTTTATAGGGTTTCTATTTACTCTTGTGCAAGATGAGTAATTAATATGGGATTCGTCTGCACTTTTATAATATACTCTCTCCAGCAATTTGTGATCCAGACACACAGTAGCAAGTCTTTTTGGAGTGTTTCATAACTAGTCCTTTTACAAAGGGGCTTTACTCTGAGAAATGATTTGGAAAATATGCTTAATTTCTTCAGTATGCACATTAAAGTAGATAATATCTTTTTGCTTTAATGATCAAAACTGTGGGGTTTTAGATGTGTGTCTGTGCCTGTGTGTTTTTCTTTTTTTATTGCCTATTGTAAAGATAATACAACTCAAAATGATATCAGAACTCTTCTTACCTAAACATCCTATCAGCACATTTGGTTTAAATAGTTGCACTTGCCAACTTAATCCAGTGCAGAGTCTTTGCCAGTGAAAAACAGAGGAATTCACTTCACTGTTAAAGCTGACATATACTAATGCTTTTATTTTCATGTTTGATACAAAATCACTAAAACAAGAACATGGGATTTGGTGATATTAGAGAAACTTAACCCAGTAGAAGTGCCTTTCATTTTCTTTACATTCTTAGGTATGATAAGAGTTGGTATCAGTCTCTTATTTTGTACCAATGAATGAATATCGAATAGTAGTGATCACTTAAAGATGTTACCAATTGTGTTTCTAAACTCCAAATTCAGATAGTAATATTAGAGCTCAGGAAATGTCTTACTTGCTTACACTTATTTTCACACTGCCATTCCTTAAATATTTTTCTGTGCAAGTTACTAACTTCTCATTTCCTCACACACAGATAAATGCCTTACTCCCTATTCTCAGAGTTGTTTTTTGGCCATGACATTGTATCAACTATGCATTCCAGAAAGCTACAGTCATCCTTTGGTCTGTGAAAGTTTGGGACAACTGTGGTAGAGGTGCACACTTTTCTTTAGAATTGCTTTCATGCAATAGAAATAGGTTTAAAAAAATAAATAATTCTGTCAGAATTCAACTCTCCTCTCAAACTTACACTTCCAGCTGTTGCAGTGTGGATTAAACAAGTCTAAGTGGAAAAGCTTGCTCTAATGTGTGTCCTCTACTGCCCTGCTTTAAATATGACCAAAATGGCATTATGCAGTGGCTTGATAGCTATTCTCTGGCATTCTTGCAGTTTTGTCTGCTATTACCAAATTTAATTTTTTTTTTTTCTGAACAATGGGGTGTGACAGCATATATTTATTAAATCATTATACATTTATTCAGTGTTCTTCAGTGAGCCTGAGATTTCAAAGAAGTTTTTAAATAGCTCACTAAAATATGTAAAAGAATCCTGTCCCAAAAGAGTGATAAGCTTTCAAATCTCCCCTGAAGTCTCACAGAAATTAGTGAGAGTTGTCAGGACTGACATATCTCTTTGTTTTCAAAGTTAACTGGACAGTTGACTATTGCTTTAAATTATATTAAATATACTAAAATAATTTATAGTAAATAATACTAAAATTATGCTAAATAATATGTACTAAATAATTTCTTGAATTGAAAATCTAGGAAAATCCTTTTGTCTGATTTTTTTACTGAGGTGTGTGTTGTACAGGTATTCAAAGCAGTCCTTCTGATTTGTTTTCAAATCTTAGTTCTTCTCTTGGTCCTGTACTTTGTTTTGTAGTAAATTAATATCTAATGTTATAATACTGTGGGATGTAGAATCTCCATATTCATAGGGCAGCATTTCTCACTTTTGCATATGGTTAGAAATTGCTTATGGACTGGGATGAACTGAATTCACTGTTACCCTTTCTTCTAGGCTTCATTGAAACATGTAAAGTAAGAGTGGTTAAATAGGTTTCTTTAATTCTGTAGATCACAGAAGAATAATCAGTAAAGGTGTGGTCTCTGTCGAATCAGTAGCCCTTGAGGCAGTACTGGAAGAGTATACCCTCTTCAGAAGTTCCGCATTAGCAGTGTTTGTGAGCCTCATCCTGCACTAGCCTTTCCCAAGCACTGAGTATTGATGGACTTTGCATGGTATGAAATGCTGCATTCACCCTAAATGACTTCATACTTCTAACACACCAGGTGTAGAAACTTGAAGTGTGTTGAAGTTAGCAAATGTGTCACTAGAAGACCAGTCTTTTATGTAGCTCTTTTACTGGTAGCAAATTCTGGAAATAGAAAGCTTTTCTAGCTTGAATAGCTTTTCTCACAGCTATTTTAGAATTAGCCAGCAATAATCGTAACTGGGGAATTTGAATGATATGAGTTGATAATGATAAAATAGCTGGGGATTTTAACAAAGCAATGTAAATGTTGCTATAGCACAGCACAGACAATTTATAAGGATCTCAAAATGTTGTAATTTATTTCTTCTGATACTGCAGCGTGGAGAGTTTGTTGTGAACCTTTAGTTTGAAGCTGTAGAAGGGAGTTTTTTTAAGGAGCAGGAGGTAAAAGCTGATTCCTGATAACTAAGGGTTAAGCTGATCCCTTTTTTATGGTTAATGTAATGAGTTAGCAGTGGTAATACTGTTCTTTTTTTTTTTTCTCCAAAGTACAGTATAGTATTTTGTTCAGAGGTCTCATTGCCTTATTTATCTTATTCCAAACCCATCCCTATCAATCAAGTAAAGTCCACATTTCTAGTGAAGATAAGTTATTGAAGTTTTTAAAGCATTTTGTTTGTTTTTTCAAAAATTCAAGTACAACTAGTAGGTGTAGCTTAGAAGTTTGAATCTTACAGACATGTTACAGTGAAAAGCAGGGGAAATGCAGTATATTGACAGAAGTATGTGAGTTCTTGGAATGTCAGGATGGTTGTTGATTGAGATAAGGACAGGATGACACCAGGGAGGAGGTTGTGTGTGAATTCCTTTCTGCTATTACACACATTTTTGCTAAAATTCTCAGGCACAGGACTTTGGTCTTGTAGTAACATGTTTACTGATACCTAGTGAATGCATGTTAATGGATGTTTTTTTTGTGATACAGCTGTGGTAAGTTGAACAAAACCAGCAGTGCCTATACCCAGACAATTGTGGGAAACAAAAATTAACTGTCTGCAACTATGAGATTGCTGAAAGAAAAGGCAAACACAGAGGTGCTCAGGAATGAGCTCTGTCTGCTAAGGATTTTGCTAAATCTTGGTTTGGATGACAGCAAGTATGAACAGTGGGGGGAAGAGGGACATAAGTCAGTTGTTGTCTGAACAGGTTCTTGGTTCTGACTCTGAGCAATGAAATACTCTTTTTGATGTTTTATTCTGCCTTTGTTTTGGGAACAGGACTTGTACACAAACAAGAAATACCAAACCTTGCTACTTTCCTTTTTTTGCTAGCTTGAGCAGCTTGCAGGGCACTTGACTCTTTCCTAGCTTCTTAGTCATATTGATACTAGGTTTGAATTACATGCTTATTTTTCAGAGGATGGAGTTTAGTTCTAGTTTTATAGTTTGAGTTTATATGTGCCTTTTTTCCATCCTTCTGAAGGTGGGACAACAAAGACAAACATATTCACTGCTGAGTACAACTGCGAGGTAGACAGGGGTAGTCTGTTTGTGTGGCCTTTGTGAAGATGAGGAAGTATTGGTGCTGTTTTGTGTAGATATTTAGAATTGGTTACACCTACTACTGTATTTGTGAGAACGATATCTGTGACCTGGGATAGCAACTTGAAATATCTCTTCATAAAATGACTGGGCTCAGACTAGGACTCAGTAATAACTCCTTATTCTGTCTGTGGGCCTTATCCTGTCTTAAAGCCCAATTACTTCCTTTGAATGTTGTTTTGATGTGTGTGATATTCCTGTCATATGACATTCATCTTATATTTCCTTTGAGAAAGGCAAGGTAAAATTCTTTCTAATTATCTGTGTCCCTAGCTCTTTTTAAGTTCTTTGATCCCACACTATTTTGCCAAGTCCACAAACTACATTGCGCAAGAAAGTTCATCATTCTGTTGTAGTTCATCCTTTGTTGTGTCAAACAGCTGAGAGAATTTGCTATGGTAAAACACTGAGCACAAATAGCAGGTAAAAGTCAGAAGCTCGTATTAAAGGCTGTATTTTTAGCCATCGGTCATCTAGTTAAGGTAAATGTAATATCTTCAAAATACTGGAGTAAGATCAAGAATTTGGAGATGGCTGCCTATTCCATTTCTGAAAAAAAAATAAAATGGCGATTCTTAATCTGTGGTAAGGTTTAAATTCTCACTGCTCTAAATGTGTTATAATTACTGTACTGCTGCTTTCAGGATTCTGATTCTCAAGCTGTTGTAAATGAGCCATAGGGCCATATAGTCAGCCTATAAAGCATCTCAGTTTTGCATACTTGCTGATCTTCAAGAGAGTTTTATGGTTGGCTGATGAGGATCTCTTGTTGCAGCCTTGTTTATTTTCTGTTTCCCTTCCGTGACTTACTTCTGGGAAGAGCTCATGTTAATTTCTAGCCCCTTTTCTGTATTTTCATTTAAATCACCCACAAAACCAAGTCAGTTGGTGTTTTCTTAGTTGTAGGTCTCCTGTTGCAAATGACACTAAAAAGCAGGCAAGACCAGAAAAACCACCTACAGATAATTAAAAAAAGATGGAATACTACTTAACTGTTGGATTTCCTACAGCTTCTCTGCTGAAAGCCATGACATCCAGAGACTTCATGTGGCATAGCTGTAGCTCAGACAACTGTTTTAATAATTCCTTGGGTATGGAGAGTGATTGCAAAGCTTAATCATGTGGTCCTTACTGTTAGTAGCCATGTTCATCACTTTTTGAATTTGCATGTTGAATGTTCTGGAATCAGCCATAGGGAGAGTTACTATTTGGGTGATGAGATCTACTCATTAGACTGTGCTAACATGTATCTGTGGCTGTTTAATCTAATCTGTGCAGCTTTGACGTCTGCCCCAGCTGTGGGGGTAGGGGATAGGACAGCGCAACCAAGCGTTTTAAAAATAGATGCAAATGCGTACATAGGGTTTCTGCAATTCCAGTCTCGCTGTGGTGTTAGGTTAGTTATGTTGGGCTTTATAGTCCCCCAGCTGTCTGCCCAGATTCAGGGGATTGTTTTTTTCTTAAGTGTGGCAAAAGGAAGAGCTTCCTTTGTTCTTATCTCTGAAATGCTTAGATGTATTTATGAAGTGGCCCTTGCAAACCAGAGGGATAATGCTAGCTGAAAATGTGAAGGACTGAGAAGAGAACGAGTTGCCAAGACATAAAGGTGCCAAGTGGGAGTAGGAGACGATTTGATAGCAAGCAGCAAATAAAGTTGCAGAATATTGTCTTGTTAGAGGCGTGGAGATGTAGGAGGCAAACCCACACAAGTTGTGGAAGATGAGCAGGGTAAGAGCAGCATGGCTCTGTGTGTGTCCCAGGTGGCCCATCAGCCACCTGTGTGTGCGCTGTAAGTGCTGAGCAATAGGAAGGTCATTAAGATCTTTGGGAGCAGATGAGGTGGGGTCCAAACTGCAGGAGCAAAACTGGAGGGAACCGAGAATGGAGCTGTAGAACTGCACACCAACCACTCTAAACTGCTGAGGCATGGAAGGGGGGAAAAGTGGGTCAGAGAGGAAAAGTGGGTTATTAGGGGCATCTATGTGCGGTTTGGTATTATTTTCTTAACCCCCAAACAGGTTTATTGTAGGTAGTGAAGGGAGGATAGAGTAAAGTCAGAGATTAGAAAGAAGAGCGAGTGCTGAGTACTGGAAAGATGGGATATATGTCAGAGAGAGGCAGATCCAGGAAGTAATAATCCCACTTAGCTGTATCTTTCTGTCTTTTACATGTTAATTATTTTCAAACACAACTGGAATGGTTTTCATTTTGTGTGTGGATATATTCACCTTAAATCTGAGAAGCTGAAAGGGAAGGCATGAAAGATTTCTTTAAGAAAAACTAATTTTTTATAGTTATTAATTGTGGTTATTTTGAGCAGTCTCAGAATTTCGATTTAGTATATCTCTGGCATGCTTTTATTGTAGGAATTACTTGTCCATATTAGTTTTCAAAACTGCTTGCTGAAGGAAGTGCTTTTCAAGGAACCAGATGATAATCTCATTAAAATGTGAGACTACAGAAAAATGTGTCTACAGGTTAGTAGTTTGTAGACCTAAGAGCTTAGTCTTTGATTAACTAGGCTGTCTAATTAAATATCTGGTTGTAATCCGTGGAGCAAAATGCCAGTGGTGTTGCACATGTGCCTAATTGGACATAGGCTTAAGAACCTTACCTGAGTGAGGTGATTTGGAGACTTCTAATACTACCCTGTTACTTCGATCTTCTTAATGGATAAGTTTTCTGTCCTGTTTCCGTTAAAGCAATATAATTTTGTAGTTGTTAACAGAGTTCATGTTTTCTGCAAATCTATCCACAACTTGATTCAAACCCCTCTTTTGTAATCTATTATCAACTCTTGTTTTACGTTAGCACATTTTAATTGCAGTTTAGTTTTAGTCTTTTAGAAGTACCAAATGTTATTTTTTTATTACATGTTAGAACATCCTGGATATATTTAATTACAGAGTAAACTTTTAGATACTCTCTTGAGAGTGTATTTTATTTTAATGAAATTCATATACATTTTTTCTTTTTTTTTTTTAATTGAAAGAAATTGTGTGCAAATACTTCTTTTTTGAACATGGACTCTTTCCATCCTTGTTTGGGTTTCTTTTGACAGAAGACTTTTCAAACCCAGTATTTAGAACTTTTGACCATAATTCTTGCTGGGGGGTTGGATCCTATATGTGGATTTCGTAATTCTGTTCTATACATTTAAATTAAAATTATATTGTGGCTAATTAATGAATGGAAAGGATTGGCTATTTTTATTTATTTGCATTCAAATCAACAACTTTGATTTGTGTGTCTAATAGAAAGCCAGAGTTGCATAAGATGCTTCAAGCAGATTATGGGTAATGTGGTCGGCATATTAATCCAGAGGTCTTGGTTGATGTTGACAACAATTTCTATACTACTGCCCTGTATTTCCTTAAGAACTTTCTATTTTTGATTTTGCAGGTTATGAGTAGACCTTGTTTGGGGTTTATGCTACTTTAAACAAAATGAAAACAAACAAAGAACATGATTTTTCCTTTTAGGAAAAAACCCAAACACCTAAACCAGGGCAAATTTGTCTGAGTTGGCAAGATTTGTGTGTCAGTTTGATGTGTCTATATGCTTGAAAAATGTGAACAAAAGCAGGGAAATAGTATTTTTATGTCTTAGTGCTAGGGTGCAGATAATGGTTTGAAGGCCAACTAGAACTATACAAAACCATGCTTTTTGAATTATACCCAAGTAAACCTACCTCTAAATAAATAGGGGTTTTTTGGTGCGGAGGGTTTGAACTGTCTCTTCAATGTGAAATCAAATAGTATATTATTGTTGCTTCTTCAAGCTGCCATGGTTTTCAAGAAGTCCTAATATACGCTCTATTGCTTAAAATTTAAACATCTTCTCCTTCCTAAAATGTCTTCTTTTTCCTTCAGTAAATATACATTATATTACATTGCAAACCAAAATTAACAGACTTGTAAGAGATGGAGGTATTTGTTAAACATAAAAGCTTTGTCACAACATTAGTCTAAATTGTTAATTATGGAACAGGTTTTCTTTATGTATTTCAGCATACAAGACTCATGATAAATCAACCATGTACTCTATATATTTAAATTATTAATTATCTTAGCATAGATTTAAAATGTACTTATTTTTATTTTAGAAAATTATGAACTACCTTTCTTCTTATTCAAATACCAGACTGTATTTTTTTAGAAACAAAACCCCCTTACATTTAAAAGCAACACCTCTCAATTTAAATTATTTGATGTTGAATGAAGAAGCAAGATGAAAATGCTTTGTGTATGTAACAGCTGTCAGTAAAAGCAAAGAAACATTTATGTAATTTGTCTGTTAATAGAATTAGTTCTAGGAGAGCTTAACAGTTTTAGAAGTAGCAGATGGGATGGGGGTTTTTTTGCAGTTGAAGTCAGAAGACTGAAAATACTACTCCTTAAAAAATTTAAATTTTCTTCCAACTCCTGTGTAGTTTCACAGTTTTCACCAAACCAGCAACTGGATGTTGCAAGGTGGGAAACAAACATAGCAAAAGGGAAATGATGCTCTTGTTGCTTGGATCGAGATGGTTGCTGGTTTGGTGCCTCATCGATGTGGGTTTGGAGCGTGGCTTGTCTTTCTCTGGAACTGGTGTATGTATGGAGATACACGTTTACTTTGTTATTTATGTCTCTTCTCACAATGCTATCTCAGGTGCAGCTTAGAGCTAGCCTGGTCGATAATGGTCGGATCATGGACTATGTTTTTAAGATAGAAGTTTTTTTAAGGTGTGTGATGTTTCATAAGAAATGCATGGCAGTTCTTGAGATGTTTGGTGATCCAGTACTCTCCAGCACTTTAAATAGATTAAAGCTTGGGTCAGACACTACTGCAGTTTACTTTTTGTTCGAGTAGGCCAGTGCTTCATCACAGGACTGGACCTGATGTGTGCCCTGCTGGCTGTGGCTTGACTGGTTGTCCTGGTTTAGCACCCCATTCTACACTCTGATGTCTCTTCTCTAAACTACAAATCATAATTAAAATGAACAAACAAAAAAAACCAAACAAACCTACAAATTAAATTATAGTTATATTTATTGTTAAACACAAATTTAAATCTGAAGATTGAGTGCCTGCATGATTATTTATTCCAATTATTATTTTATGTGGAAAAGATCTTGGAGGATTGTTTATGGGTGGGTTTTTTGGTTTCATTTTTGGTTTTTGTTTGTTGGGGGTTTTTTTGTGGGTTTGGGTTTGGTTTTTTTGTGGGTTTTTTTGTTTGTTTTGTTTTGTTGGTTTTTTGTTGTTTTTTTTTTTAAGAAAATGAGCCGTGCAGTATCTCATGGTCTCAGTAAAGTGTTTCTCATACTAGTCTCCCAGGTAGTGATTATTTGTGTTTGTAGATGAGGTGTTCAGGCAGATCAGGTAACATGTCTGTGCTCACATGAAATCTGTGCTACAGCTGGAAATTCATCCTGATTCCTCTAAATCCTTGGCTGTCAGCCTAAACACTTAGACTTCCCCTGAGATAAAGCCACCCAAAACCAATTTTAAGCTGTCTTTAAGACCTCTGACATGCTGTAAGAAATAATACAGCTTTTGGATTCATACCTTTCTGCTGTTTTGTGACACTCATTATTTAGGGTCTGCAAGGGGATAAATAGATCTCTCAATTCCTGCTGAAATCCACATATGAGCTGGAAGTGTGTACTGTGAATCTTTCCTTCATGCACTTCTAAGATTAAATAGGAGCTGTAGGTATAATTTATAATTAAACCAGGCTCCAATGTTGCACACTTATTCTACATTTATTTTTTTTAACCTTAATGCTTACAGCAATAAAGGTTTTGTGAATAAAGAACTACCTCTGTCACACAGGAATGCGTTCACTCATCCTGTTAAATATGTCTTCTGTTGATATTCCCTGACTTGCGCTGTTACCCTCTGGTGCTACAGTTGTGCCATTTCTCATATAGTAGCTTGCATAATGCTGACAAAGGGAGAAAGGCATACGATTCCACACTAAAGCAAATATTGTTCATGTGAGTTTATTACACAGAAGCTTTAATATTAGGTGAAATGATACAGTTTTAAAGAGTCTAAGATTTATTTTCTTTGACTTGAAAAATTAAAGGCATAAGTTGCCTCATTTGAAAAATAAAATTTTCTTCCCCCTTCTAAGCACACACTTCTAATACGCTTTTTTGTACAAATGGTCATGATGGGTTTGGTTGCTTAAGGCTGCATTGCATGTGCTCGGTCAGCCTGGCTGTTTGCTAACCAATTGGAGCGAGCAGAGCGTGGTTGCACAACATGAGACAAGTATTTGACCTGACAGTTTTACAGTCGTGCAGTGCATGAAGGCTTAGAGCAACAAAAAGGGGCGTGAGGGACTGCATAGCATAGACCTGTGCTGTTCCTGCTTCCTCTGCAGGAAAAAATGCATTAATGCTCTTGTCAAGGAAACCTGAAAAACTATTTTCTGCTTTTTCTCTCTCCTGTTTTACTTGAGACTGTCTAGATGTGGAACCATTTGTATTTTTACTCTAAAACACTGACAAACCGATTTTGGGTTTGTGAGGGACATATTCATTGTGAGGGACATCCATTACTGTTGGAAGACATTTCATTTGTGTTTAGGAGGTTATTTTGCATTTCAGAATTAAGATGCTTGCATTTTTGACTGTTGAACTACTTCCTTGTCTTTGTTGTAGATTAGCATGGAATGTTCTTCTTTCATCACTTGTTTAGTGCTTTCAATGTAACTTGATAACTTTGTGAACAGTTACTGATTTCTTCAGGGATGTAAAGAACTATTTCAAATCTCATCGAGACACAGTACATCATGTAAGTGTATGAGGGCTTGTAACTTTACATATCTAATCTGCCACATGGTACAAATGATACGAGGCGTGCTGAGTAGGTTTTATTTGGTTCAGTCTTGAAGATTGGTTGTGTTGTTCTCTTCTGCATAATATGGTCTCTGCAAATGCTATAAAAGAAATGGTCAAAAGTGACTACTAAAAGTGAGTTGGGAGTGAATAAAATCAAAGTGTGCTATGTGAAATTAAGTAACCCAAACAGCTAGACAGAAAGAAGGTCTGTGAATGAGTTTGAGGGTAATTTAATGAATGTATTAATTAGCAAAAAAAAAAGTTTTTTGACTTTTTTGGTTATAAGCAAACATATGGTTTCTGCTTTTGTTTTCATAGTGGTGTAGTGATTGGAACTCAGATAATCTAGTGAATTTCTTATTGCATGTTTTTTGCTCTGGTCCTGAATATTTTTTTTCTAAAAAAATGTCAGGAATTATTACCTAGAGGCTTAAAGTTAGAATTTGTGTCTTGTTTTTCTGTTTGTCATGTAATAATGAAATTTCAGCTCAATTTGTTATTATCAGAGTTATCCAAGCACTTAGGTATTTCTTTAATAATGGAGGGAGGTTTCTCCTTTCTGCAAGCATACAGAAAATTAAATTTTGTGTTTTTCACATATCTGTAGAAATAGTATGTAATCTCATACTTCACCAACCTTTTTCTTGCAATGCACTTATGTCAGTGTAATCTGTGTGCATTGATTACAGAATTGCTGGTGTGCTTCAGAACTGTCATATGGGGGTGTAAACCTTATCTGCTAGAGGTGGATGTATTTCATCCTTGACATCATCTCTTAAAGCTGCTGTGCATTGCTGAGGTACTCAAAAGCACACACACCTCACCTTTGGCTCTTGAAGTCAGTTTTCTTGCAAACAGGAGGAACAAATGGAGGTGGTGTCAGGTGTCTCTTGCCTGCTTTTGCCCTGTTAGGGAGGGCAGTACCTGAAATGGGGAAAGAAACAGATGGAGAATTAAGAGATGCAGCTAAGTATCTGATGGGGGTAGTAAGCAGTAATAGGAGTAATGTGAGAGACTGCAACAGAGGGCAAGACAAAATGCAAATAACAGCTAAGGGGAAGGAATGACCTGAATTTGAAAAGAAATGGCTGTGAGGAATGCGTGTGTATATCTGAACAATAACATTCATGGAAAACATTTGTGTTTTTGTCAGCAGCAGCATTAAAGATGGCAGTTGTAGAGGCCAGTTAAGTCCAAGTTTGTTGTTCAGTTTTAACAGGGAAAAAAATAAACCTCTTTTGTAGAAGAAGCAGCCTCACCTATTCAAGCAACTGAATATTATTGCTGTTTAAAAGCTTTTAAGATGCAGACTTCTAATTGCTACTGGGTGAGTCACAGTAAGTTCCTTTGCATTTGATTTACTTGTGTCAGTAGAACACTGAATAGTGGATTAAATAGAGAGGACTGAAGATAAAGTGGAAAAAAAGTCACACCGCAGTAGGATTTAAAATAAAACTTAAAAAAGGAGACTCCATAGTGGAGACTAGAAATTGCACAACTCGTATGAAAACCTTTGTGTTTTGAGAGCGGTGAGGAATTTATGGGAGCAGAGCAAGACAGATCAAGATCCCTGTGTTCCTCCAGAACACGTTCTCATGAACGTCTGTTAGTTCAGGCTTCTGAGAATTTGAGACATAGCTTGAAAGCTGTATAGTTTTATAGACCTGGAAGAGCCTTACCTGAAAAGCCCACAGAGGATTCCAGGAGCTATTGTTCATCTTAATTTGACATTCCTTTGGCAAGAAAATTTTGAATCTAAGAGCTTTTAAGAAGTTATTTCCACTATGGTTTGACTTCAATGCTTTCATTTTTCTCTTGTCACCTCCTTAAAGTGTGCCTCTCTATTCTGTTGCAGGCTCTTGTTTTTAATGAGGTTGTATCATTTTCTGTTCACAGTCAAAATGCTTTCAGAAACAACCATCTGTTATACACACTAACTGGCTTGTTGTTGCGAGAAGTCCTGAGCAATGCTTTGGTTTCTTCAGAGTTGGATTTAAGTGCTAAATCTCAAGAGTAAATGAACCTCTTCTGCTGTTATGGTTCTATCTTTCTTATCTATCTAAACTAACCAAGGTTTACTTATATTTGACTACCCAGTTATGGCTTAACCTGTGACATCAAAAACATCATCTTGGAGGGAGACAACTGAGTCTGCCACCTCAAGGCTGCAGGTACTCGTGCTGCATACAGGGGCTTGTATGCTGGAAATCTGCAACGACTGGATCTAGGGGTGTCTATGGGCTGATCTCATACTTTTCTGCTTGTGAACGTGGATTTGGTTAGGGTTTAAAGACTCAGTGTTAGTAGTCACCATCTTAATCAAGTGCCTGGAGCATTTCTGTTGTGGATACAAAGAACTGTAGTGAACAGGAGAGTGTGGGTGTTCAGCAGCCTTATTTATATGTACATTGTATATCTCAAATTGCCTATGTTAACCACGTTGTTTGTTTCTCCAGAGGATGTCATTCCCTGTGGATATATTGAACAATTACAGTCATGAGGACCTGGAGAACTCAGCAGAGGAATTCCTCTTTGACCTTCGATGGGGGAATCTAAACGGTCCTCAATTCTTCTCTCTGCCAGACCACCGCAAAGTAAGAACCAGCAAATACCATAGTCCTGGTGTTCTTAATATACTTGTGCATTTAAGAATTAAAATATGCACTCCTAAACTATTGAATTGCATAACTATTTAGCAAAGCTTTTGTATTTTCCAAATTCAAAATTTGTGTGTTAAACTTTATTTATTTCATTCTGTAATTGAGTTTAAATCTGGGTATCACTGACCGTCTGCTGCTTCTAGGCAATGGATCTGTGTGCATTAAGTAATTTAAAAAAACTAAAAAACCCCACAAACCAGACAAAACCATATCCTTAAATCTTCAACTGATGATTCAAACTCTTTCCTGAAAAGGACTACCTCACACAGTCTCAAAAATCACTAAGGAGTTCCTGATTTGTTGAAACTGACTGGCCCTTTTCGTATGTCAGTCCTTCAGTGTTTTTCATGTTTTGTTTCAAATCTGGATTAGTAAGTTTCAGTAATTTCAGAAGTAGTTCTTTTCTCTCCAAAATATTCCCTGCTGTTTTTGAACTCTGGTAAAGGCTAGCTGTGACACTTCTGTGTCTTAAACACTTATCCCTGTGCGTTAGGTTGGGTAGTGTTGGTTCTGTCCAGACAAACATTTCTGTTAGAATTAGTACCCATAAAACCAATATTGTATAGCCTTAATGAGAAGTGAAGCTGAGAGGGTTCTCTGTGGTACCTAAAGGTCAGTGCTGCAGGTTCCTTGGCAGAAGCAGGGTCTTGACTAGCTTCTGCATTTCTGCAAGTGCTGTATGCTTAAATAGTTGCTTGTATTAATGTCCTCATTTGTGGTAATAGCATGTCATAATCTTCTTAAATCTGTTAAGCAAGTTTATTTACCACACTGTTAATATCTGTCTATTTTTTATGCATTTATTAAGTATTGGAAACATGTGAATTTAAATATCAAAATGTATTTCCACAAAGGTACTCAGTTCCTTAAAAGAGGGTTATTTGACCCTTTTTGTGTTGTTTGTGAGGGGAAAATCAAGGAGCCAAGTTTGTAATTTCTCAAATATGTGCTATTTAAGGGAACAAAACCCTTTTGAATCCAGCCTTCCCACCACAGTGCTTTAGAACTTGTTAACAAGCAATTTTGCTGTGCCAGTTTCTGTGCTGGATTCTGTGCTTGCCTCATTCATCTGTTGGCTGTGACAGCTTGCGCAGTTGGGACAGTTGAAGTAACATAACACTGATTCCTTGCACACACCTTACTTCATTTATGCACACTAATGCAAACTGTTGACAGAAGAGAGAAGTAACAGTACAAATTACTGTAGCTTAATCTGCCAGAGCATGAGAGTCAAGCTCTTTATAATGTGATCAGTCTTTAGGAAGAAATGTCTGAAGTAAGGGCTGGGTCCTGATGCTTGTCCTTTACAGTTATCTGTTAAATACTCAATTTTCAACATTCATTGTGTTTACCATGCTAAGCATCCTCTGTGTATTTTACTAATATTGTTTTATCAAGAGTTTATTGAATTCTTGTACATTCTTGTTTCAGGTTCCTATTAGCTTGACAACTGTGGGCTTTGTTCCTCTTTATGGTGAAGAGCGGACACACAAGGTTCTTGCGCTGTTTGCGCCATGGGACTCGCTCACAGGTTTCATTTTAAGTTTTTTATCCCTGTGTTGCTGTTTCTTGGGGTTTTTTCTTGTTTTTTTTTTTTTTTTTTTTGTGATAGATACATGTAACCAGGCCTTTGCTCATTCCCTGCTATTGTAGGTGACAACTTTGGCACTTGCGCATTTGTAGTTCACCCTCTTCTTGTTCACACGCTATTATTTTTTGTTGTGGATTCATATATACAAATGATAGAACTTTGCACACTAATCAGAGAAGAACTGGACTAATTGAATTAAGAGGATATGTAACAAAAAAAATGTGGTGTTTGTCTGGATCATAGTACAACATATGTCTCCCGATCTCTTTATGTACTCTTCACCTCTCCAAAAGGAACTTATTGAATATTCTAAGAATCCATTAATTTGCTCTTGGGTTTAGATGCTCTTTTTTGATAGTGATTGATCAGTATCAACTGTAAATTTGTAAATTTTAGTTTGAGGTCCTAACACAGCTCTGGCTAAGATGACATCTCACTGGTTTTTGTGTTCCATTCCTCCTTCTGTCCCTCTCTCCCCTGCTCTTGCTTCCTCCCTCTCTCCTTCCATCCTTGTTTCCTTCTCTTTTTGTTTAATGCCATGTATAGGATTGCCACAAATGCCTATAGATCACGCTCTTCCTGGCTGCTACTCACATGACCATCAGCCTTTTTACATTCATTTAACTCCCTAAAACTTGCACAGTTCAATATCCACTAGCAACCCAAAACTAAAATACCTGTATGAATGAGACTCCTCTTGTCAGGTCCAGTTTTTAGTGAAGGAGGTGCTAGAGCGTAAGTGTTGAAGGATAGTGCTTGTATCTGAAAAATAGTTCCTTTGTATAATACTGCACAAAGTATGCATTGGGATTTATTATTCTCAGTTATCAAAAAAGGTTTGGAGTAGGGAGCATTTCATGTGGGTGGGGTGTAGAGCACCACATTTGTTATGCTAGGGTACGAAGAGCTACATTAATATAGTGCCATCTTGAAGCTTAACTTGGTTAATACAGTGTTATTCCTGATTATTTAACAGCTTTAATGAATGTGTTTCCTTTGGAATAGTAAGAATCACTAACATTTTATTTCCCTTGTTTCTTTCAAGCTGTAGCCCTGTATCTTGCTGACCAGTGGTGGTCAATTGATGACATTGTGAAAACATCTGTCCCTGCTAGACAGGGGCTTCATCAGGTAAAGCGCTCCAACATTCACCTAGCAATTAATCTTCTACGTCAAGATAATGGCAAATAGCTAGTGTGTGAGATATTACATGTTTTCATTTAATTTAGAAATTAGATGGCTGTTGCAAGTCAAAGGAAACAGAAGAATAGGTACTACAATCAGGAAAGGAACCTGATCGTGAAGACAGTCTAGAGCAAGAGTGACTCTTGCACAGTGGCCTCATATGTAGACCATTTAGATGTTAATGGTGTTATGAGTTTTTCCTTTACTCCTTAGAACACTGTTATCTGGTTGTGTTGAAATATCTTAGAAAAGTGGTGTATTTTATCATAGCAGTACCTGTTGGTCTTATCAGAAGACTAGTAAGCCAAAAACATTTTCAGAAGTCTGTTTGACAGAAGCAAGTTGAAGCTGGTGGCTTGTATGAGGCTGTGGTGAGGCATGGTGGCTATATATGTGGTCTGGAAAAGTAAGTTGCCTGGTATCAGCTTTGTTGCTTATCATTGACCTCTGTTACCATTATTGACACCAGTGTACCATGGAGTTATGTTTTTTCCAAAACTGGGAATCTGTATTTTTCCAGGAGTGTAATTTGTATCTGCTTGTGGAATCTGGGCACTTATCTTTGAATTTTGCCTTTTTTTTTTTTTTCTGTAGAGAATTTGCCTTGTAGCCTTGCTTTCCATGTGCTTCTTAATGGTAAGGTGATGATTAAATCAGGAACGCTGAATCTCTTACAGGTGGGGTAGCTTAGACTCTGAGCATTGGGAAGAGAGCATGATTGCTCCTTCCTTCACAATGGGTAGAATAGTGGTGAGCTTAAATTTCCTGTATAAAAGGAATCCTGCAGGTCAGAGAAAGGGATATTGAATTCCTTGTTTCATGCCACAGAAACTGTTGTAACTAGTTTTTCCACTGCATCATGTCCTGTTGCCTGCCACTCTATCAGCAGTGATTGAGTGTGCCAAGTCCTGCTACCCTGTGAGGCTCATCATGTCTTCTCCTTTGTAAGACTTCAGTTACCTGCTAGCCTGAGAAATCAGATGTTGGTGTACTGCTACTGTGTTTGGTGAATGCTTCTTAAGTCCAAAAATAGTTTTGAGTTAAATCGTAACATTCACGCTCCACCGCCCTTGTGCTGGCGCTTCTCTCAGCTTTGCATAGGGAGTGACATTGAAGTAATGAAGTATCTTCTATGGTAGTGTTTTATACTTAACCTATTGCTATGGGTTCTGAACATCTCCTTCCCCCTGAACAAACCCCAGAAAATCATCCTGCTTTAACACTTACAGCTTTCCTTGACTCCATCTGCAGCTGTGTTAACTGGCAACTTTGAAAAATAAGGTCTGTGATGTGTAGATATTAACTAACATGACCAGTCTTCTAAATGCTTTTTTTCTGTGTACCCTTAGGTGAAGTCTGTTGGAGAGAGGGTTGTTCTCTATGTTCTGAATCGAATTATCTATCGAACGCAAGAAATGGAAATAAACGAGATCCCATTTCTCTGTCATGGAAGCAGTCACTATGCTAAGATCATGTGGAAAAAAGGAGAGGCTATTGGGTTCTATTCTGTTAAACCTAAAGGTAGAACACTTGAAGACTGGGATTTGGGGGATAAAGGGGAGGAGATAGGGAGCTCTCTTGAAGAATATTGCATGTAGGCATTACAAGCCTAATGAGTTGGTATTTTCCTGCAAATGTAAAAGGTCAGATTACTGTTAACATCTCTAACTTAAATGTTTACATGCTTTAGCAATCTAAGCAAGTTCTTATATTTCTTCACATTCTACAAAATGTACTTGAAACTGTAAAAATTTGATATACTCAAAAGCTTTTTTCTTTCATTGTCTTTTCTTCCATAGAACAATTATTTACAGTTGGGTTGGACTGTGCTTGTCCCGAGTTAGCAAAAGCTGAAGGCTTTTCTTTCTAGACTTTTTCAGTATTTCACCCATGTTTGAGTGTGCGCTGTATTCTTCAAATGAGTAGTCTATGTGGAAAAGACCGTTCTGGAAACAGATTGCTAGGATGAGTGGGGAAGCTCTTCTAGCATCCCAAAGGGTACCCAAGTAATGTAATGTCTCTGCTCAAGTTTTCCGTGCTTGAAAAAGGAAGGTAGTAATAGAATGGGTTGGGTTGGAAGGCACCTTAAAGACCATTTACTTCTGACTCCCCTGCCATGGGCATGGTGACTTTCTACTAGACCAGGTTGCTCACAGCCTTATCCAACATGGCCTTGAACGCTTCCAGGATGGGGCATCTGCAACTGCTTTGGGCAACCTGTTACAGTGTCTCTCCACCCTCACATTTCTTCCCAATATCCAATCTAAACCTGCACTCTTCAGCTTATGACCATTACCCCTTGTCCTGTCACTACACATGCTCCTGTGTAAAGTCCCTTTCCAGCTGTCTTGTAGGCTCCCTTCAGGTACTGAAAGTCTGTAATTAGAATACACTGGAGCCTTCTCCTCTCCAGGCTCAACAACTCTGCCTGTCTTCGCCTTTCTGCATAGGAGAGGTGTTCCAGCTTTCTGATCATCTTCCTAGCCCAAAGATAAGGGTCACTGGGCTTAAAAATACAAGATTGCAAAGACTATGTTGTATAGAAAACTGTATGCTTCTCTTTGGCCTTGTTAGAGAAGAGGACAACTTTTTGTCATAGTTCACATTGACTCACAGAATAAGGTTTCTGAAAATTGATTGGTTAGTTAATGGACTATCTTAATGTCATTGTATTCCATCCCTTTGTCACCACTGAGTTTATAGCTACCCATGGAATCACAGAATAATCTGAGTAGGAAGGGACCCACAAGGATCATCAAGTCCAGCTCCTAAGTGAATGGCCCATAGAGGGATTGAACCCACACCCTTGGTGTTATTAGCTCCAGGCTCTAACTTAAAGACCTATGTGTTGTGACAGTCTGTTCTGTCTTTATTAAATTATGGGTAATATGTTGTTTATGGGAGAATTTCAATGTAAAGTGTCCTAGTTTTTTTTGTGTCTTCATATAAAATACCAGAATTATTATTTCAGTCTTTAAACAAAAAGTAAATTGGTCTTCTTACTTGTCGTGAGTAGTGATGTAATCGACATAAAAATACAATTAAAAATTTTTGTTTTCTCCTATTCTCTCCTCTGTCTTTCAGCTTCATTTTTAGTACAATTTTCCTATGTAATTGTATAGTGAGATTTCAAAGTTGAGCCATTTATCTCTGTCTTGTCTATTCTTTTCTGGTGCTACAGACTTTTTCTGTTACATTAATCTATTAATGTATGTTGGCAACACTGTGAAGATTGCCCAGAAGAGATGATAAATGGCTGATAGCAACTATTAATTTTTAATAAAGTTATAAATTATTTTTATAACTTTGTAGTACTTACTATTGTTGTTTGGTATTTTTATAACTTACAGAAGTCTTTGAATATGCTAAAATCCATGCTGCAGCATGTCAGTCATCATGCAGTATGTGATCCATACTAATGGATATTTCTTTCCTCTTGATTATTTCAGGAAGTTTTTGTAACTCTCTTTTTCGTCAGAAGTATAAACTGACAGTGCTAGACACAATATTTGTAAGAAAGAAACATCGTGGAAAAGACTCTGGGCTAATCATGTTGGAAGACTTTGTTGATTCTTTTACCCAAGGGCCCCTTGGCCTACGATATCCACTGTCATCCTTCTTGTATACAGGTGAGCTCTTTAATTTATTCTTCTTTGTGGTTTCTTTACTTGTCCAGGTGAGTGCTGTCATTCAAGCTTCATGTTTGTGGATTTATCCTCAGGTTCTATAGTAAGTGTTCCGTGCTTCAGTGAAGGCTAAAAATCCTGATTTGTTTAAAAATAAGTAGTTCCTGATTAGATTTTTAATCCTCTGCATAAAACTAAGTTATTCAAACTTCATTGGCTTTCTGCTACTGTGAAGTTTACTACTGTCTCATTCCCCCTGCCAAGCCTAAAGAATGGGCTGAGGTGTTTCTCAGTGTGATCTTATGTATATCTTCTTTGTAGCACCTTTTTCTTGCTCATACCTAAAGCCTCATAAGGTCATTTAATTCATGCTTTCTCTGAACTTCTGATCAAAAGGACATACCAGACAATTTTTCAATTTCTGTATCAGAAGGCACAGTTCTAAAGTACAAAGAAAACGTTTGTGGTTCTTCCATAAGCAACCTAAGACAGCTATGCTGTGTAGGAAATAACATGGATTCTGGAAACTATGTTCTTGGGACTGTGTTCAGGCAAGAAGCACGTTTCTTTTGCGCTGTTTCTTAAGGCATGTCCTAGTCTTAGGCCATCAGCCAGGGTTCCTCCTATTTTTATCTGGCCTTCTTAACCCCTGGAGATTTTCTGCTTTTCCAAGTATCACTGACTGTTGCCGGATCTGCTAAGACCTGGTTTGTTAGGCTTCAGTCAGGAAAATGATTTGAGCAGAATTCAATGGCTATTTCTTTTCCATGATCAAGACATTACACAGTGAGGATCTTGTACACTGAGACTGTGCATCAATAGGGAAACAGCTGAAAAATGGTAGTCTTCCTCCGACTGCTATGGAATAATGACAAAGAATGCCACTTCACCTCTATGTTTAAAACATGCATAGAGAGAAAAGACCAGAGTAGAAAATATTCCAGAAGTGAACAATGAGTGAATGGTTAACCATGCAACGGTAACATGGTAACATTCCCAGAGAGCACTTTTCACAAGTGCCTGCAATAAAGTGGGGTGACAAAAATGACTTGACTATATCATGTGCTTAAGAACCCTTCCATCCTGAGTTGGGTCATGTGATTGGCAGGAGCCATGACCAGTGCACCTGCACAATTCTCAAGTGGTTACCTAGAGAAGAAAAACCTATCCATCTTTGTTTGCCTATAATATTGAAAAGTATTAAACATGAAGAAAGGATTAATTGAGAAGGACACATAAAATAAAGCAATATTATGTTTATTTCAGACTTGACTGTTTTGTTAAGCAGTTCTTTCTGTGTTTGTTTATGTGTGTGATGGTAGATTGCAAAATTATTTGATTTCAGATAAACTGTAAAAACTGATGTACTGCTGAGTATATAGTATCTATAATATAGTGGGTTTTCTTATGTTTTCTCAGCTTGTAAGCAGTATCTTGAGAAGTACCCTGCGGATAAAAATGTTTTATGGCAAGTGGAGGGAGCAGGAGACTGGTTCCAGAGAAAGTCTATTATGTCTATAGTGCAAAAGGAAAGTCTCAAAATTGCAGGTATGGATGCTTTGTTTTGTTGTTCTCTGACACTTTGTAAAAGTTGAACAAATACTCTACAAGAGTGACTTCTGTGAACACTGTCTGTGGAAACTAGGAGAAAGATTTTATTTGTCCTAAGATGTGTGAGATTATGTCCTTGACACAGGGCAAACATTACTTAGCAACAACTAAAACAGCGTGCTATCAACATTATTCTCATACTAAATTCAAAACAGCACTGTACCAGCTGCTAGAAAGAAAATTAACTCTATTGCACCTGAAAGCAGGACAGTGTCCACTCCTTGTTTTCTGTATCATTTACATCATGCCCAGGTTCTGCATTTTCAAATACACTATCAACTTTCCTTTTTTTTGGTATATACAGACATCACACACCTATGTCGTTCCCTTAGACCATCCCCATAAAATGTCCATTGAGTTAATTTAGTCCATGACTTTGGGGTCCACCTGTCATAAGAGTCTTTCAGGGCAGAAAAGATGGTGTGTCATGTTGGGTTATTGCATGCTGAAGCCACTTCTGATTTCATAACCACTGCACTTTTCTCATTGTACCGAAGTTCATTCTTCATTGGTCTGGCTGAATTGTAATACCGTAATGCTCTTGATATGACAATTGAAAGGGAATCAGGTTCAGATCCCCAAATTCAGAGTGGGTCAAGACAGGTGCTGTGAGGTACCCAGTGCAATGATGGGCATATAACCACCACAGAAGAGACAATATACAGTGTTATGTGGCAATTAACATCCTACAGTTTGATTTATTGGCTACTCTCTCCCAAAGCCAAATTCCCTTGCGGTGTGCAATGGACTTACCCATCCTTCTGCATTACCCACCAAGTGCACCCATGTCCCAGCACAATTCCACAAATGTGTGTGCCTTTGCCTGAGGCAGGAATAGCCCAGATTATTTTCCCTAGCATATTTATGTGCAGTACAAGAACTTTGTCCCTTTCTACAGTGTGTAAAATCTTGATTTTACAAGTGTTGCCTTACCAGGTGGCTTTTGCTAAATGCTTGTCCCAATATTTGAAGATCCTCATACCCATTGCTCCTGGATAAATGTATAACAATTCATTGTATCATTTCATTTTTCTGGAGGCTGGTGCGTGATGGGGAGTGTGATATTCCCACTCAATGCCACAGTCTTTGGCCCAGCTGTCTGTGGGTTGTTTAGGAAATGAATCCTACTGTCTGATTCTGTTCTTTCTGGGATGCTTTGTCACCATAAGATTTCCTTTTTAAGGTCTAGTGTTTGAGGTGGTGGCATGGGGCACAGAATATGTTCTCACCCTTCTAGTGGTTGCTTCCACCATTATAAGCACATGGCACTTACCCTAACAGGTTTGGGGAAGTGTTACATAGTCAATTTGTCCAGCCTCCGCGTATTTATATTTCAGCCATCGTTCTCCATACCAGAGAGATTTTAACTGCTTGATGTGCTTAATTGCAGCGCAAGTTTCACCTTCATGAGTGACCTGTGCAGTACTGTCCACAGTCAAGTCCACCCCGGGATCATGTGCCCATCCATAATTTACATCTCTTCCTCAGTTACCTGAGGTGTCATGGATCCACCAAGCTAGAAATAATTCACTCTTGTGTTGCCAGTCCTGAGTCACTTGAACAACTTCAGTCTTAGCAGCCTGATGCTAGTTGTTCTGATGTTCTTCAGTGGCCCAACTCTTGAGTACCTGAGCCTCTCTAACATACTTTCACAACCAGGTTGTCAACCCAGACAGCAATATCTTGCTGCAATGTGGTAGCTCAAATGTGTTTACCTCTGTGCTGCCAGTCGCTCTACTTCCACTGCTGCAACCACCTCCACAGGGCTTTTGACACTACCCATGAGACAGTATAGAGCTAAATTATTGGCCATTTTTCTCATTCAGCAATGTCTCAGGTCAGCTAGATGGCTTTCACCTCTGCAAACTGTCTGTATTTACCTTCTTCAGCAGTTTCTGCAACTTGTCATAGCAGACTCCATTACTGATCCTTTCCTACAAATGTGGGAGAACCTATCAGTAAACAAGGCATATTGCTTCTCATTTTCTGGCAACTTATTAGACAGTGAGGCCTCATCAGTATGTGTCACCTTCTCCTCTGGTGACATTCTGAAATCTTTTCTGGACAATCCATCTCATCTTCTGTATCCCCAACTCCAAAAATCTAGGGGTCAACCTCTAGTCTTGCCTGATGCTTTCTCCCAGAAGATCCAGGCAGGACTATTCTCCCCAGCTGTAGAGCAGAGCACTTTTTTTTACATCTTGCCCTGATCTAGGTGACCCAAGGACTACAGCATGAACTATTTTCTGTTTGAATTGTTCAAAGTTTTCTCGTTGCTCAGGGCCCCATTTGAAACAGTTACTCTTCTGGATCACTTGATAGAGAGGGCTTGCAATCAGACTGTCACTTAGAATGCGCATTTTCCAAAAATTCACAATGCCTAAGAAAGCTTGAATTTCTTTTTTACTAGTTGGTGGATACATTTCTGTTATTTTGTTGATCACATCTGCTGCAATTTGATGAAATCCATCTTGGTATTTTATTCCTAAAAACTGGATAACCTGTGCAGGTTCCTTGATCTTACTTTGTTTTATGATAAAGCCATCTTTCTCTTTCCATAGTGGTTCACTTGCTGTGGTGACATGGAATGTCTTCCTTGAAGGGATATCTTTCCTTCACACTTGACAAGCAACTGAATACCATGCACCCGCTTGTCCCCACCTCAGT
>VWZF01000145.1:211648-228325 GCA_013396755.1 Sclerurus mexicanus | reverse complement strand
GGGGGAGAAGAATTTGCAAAAGATGTAAAACCTCTGGGTTGAGACAACAACAGTTCAGTAATTGAAATAAAATTAAATGTAAATGTGATATAATAATAATTGGAATGAAAAGGGAGACAACAAAACCAGAGAAATAAAACCCAAGAATTGATGCACAATCCAGTTACAGTGATTAGCCCCTCCCAGTTTATATACTGGGCATGACATTTTGTGGTATGAACTATCCCTTTGGCCAGTTTGGATCAGATGTTCTGGCCGTATCCCCTCCCCAGCTTCTTGTGCACCTGCTCACTGGGAGAGCAAAAGAAACTGGAAAGTCCTTGACTTAGGGTAACCATGATTTAGCAGCAACCAAAGCATCAGTGTGTTATCAACATTATTCTTATACTAAATTCAAAACACAGCACTGTGCCAACTACTAGGAAGAAAATCCCAGCTGAAAGCAGGACAGATGGTTAATTTTTGTGCAAAGATACTATAATTTTCTGCTTCCCTGTTTCCTCCTTTAAATCTTAAAGAAGAGGCCTCAAAGAAGGAAAATAAGACTTTGCAAACAGAGGATAATGGTGGTCAGTCTGCAGTATCTGAAGGAAGTGGGCAGATGACTGAGCTAGAAACACAGGTAAGTGTAGGTACACAGTCTTTAGTTTACCACTTTTTTTGATTGCACTCTTACTGAAAAACAAATTGTGAGAAATTATTGTTGTCCATCTCATTATAATTGACTTGTCTTAAGTCCATAGTATATATAAAAGACAAAAGCTTTTGTTACTTTTTTGTGTGGGTGTAATGTTTCCCACTGATGTAACACCAATGACTAAACTGGGATTAAAAATACCTGTTTCATGTGTGTGGGCGGGTGGGGTTTCCCCATGAATGTAGAAAGTCTGCCTGCAGCTGTCAGGATCTGTAATTTGAGCAGATTTATAAAGGAGATTATTTCAACTGTCTCTCAGATTAAACTGTCTAGAAAGGCTGTATTTAGAGCTGCACATTCACATCATAGCTCAATACAATTTGCATTCAGAGTTATACTTTATCCATACAAAAGGACTGCAGCTTTCTTTGTATGTACTTGATATATCAGCCAGATTTCAGCTACAAATGGATATGTGGTCATGAATATACTTGTGTGTTTTAATATTAGGAAGCTGTTTCTCTATCTCACTTGTGTTCTGAGGCCACACACAATGTGCATGACAATAATTTGTAGCTCCAAATACCATGAGCATGAATTTGTGTGCTCCAGGGCTGTCTGTAGTATTGACATGACCATGCTTTTGTAGAAGTCAATGCTTTAATTAAGATTGGGAAATAATGATACTACTATGATATTACTATGATAATAATACTCTCAGCTATTAATATCTAAGCTTAGATTTGGAGTTTAAGTCAACTGAAGAAAAGTAGTGATGTTTTCAATCTCTCAATGGCCAACAGCTGTCTTTCATTTCTAAAAGTGTTTGAAGCATCATCTCTGAGTTCTAGATTCAGATTCCAATAATGATCATATCAGCAAAATGATCTAAAAAAATGCACGTTTTGGTTGTAGAGTTACATGGATATATTTGGAGAAAAAAGCAGAATGGTAGTAGTTCTTAGGATTTTTATTGCTGTGAGTTAAGAACTTAAGCCCTTGTCTCTTGGCTTTTTCCAGAGAAAGAAGATGACAGTAGATACCAAAGTGCTCCAGCTCCTAATAGTTTGGTAGAATTGCTGTCAGCTCTATAATTGGCATCTGCAGTATCTATAAGCAGTTCTGCAGTGGTTTGAAAACTGATGGACCACCAAAGAAAATTAAATACCCCGTTTTCCCCTACACCATGTAAAAACATTCCCCAACTTTCATTTTCACCTTTCACTTAGTGCTTCCTATATAGTGTGTTGTGATGCTTGAATAGTTTGTCATTAGTTTACAAATTGTTGTGTGTTTAAAACTCATTTGAAACTATTTCAAATAGTGGAATGTAGACTAGTTCACTTTTTGCTGGCCTTCTTGGGTGGTACTGAAAGTGAGGCTGGAAAAGTGAACCAGCAAGCTGATTATTGCCAGTACCAAGCTACTTCCAGCAGCTAAGAAAGAGCAATGTGCATAACTTTATTTTGATGTGTACAGCTTATACCCACTTCAGGCTATGAAGTGCTGAATCCTCAGCTGACTTGCAAAAAAGAATCTAAGTATTGGGATGGTGTGGAAGAACAAAAGACAAAAGCCCTCTGGGGAGAGGGAGCTCTGACCTAACGAGTCTCTTGGCTGACTTTGCACGCAACCTGCATTACTGCTGAAATACTGAGTTCTGTCTTTTCTTGTCACATCTTTTTCTAATGTAGGCTGCTGTATTCTGTTTCATGTCATGACAAAAATAAAACTATAGAATGCTAGTATAAAAATAAAACTTTGCAGTTCAATTTTGCCAGATACTGTATTGTTGTCCCATGGGTTTATGCAGAAATGGGGAACAAACAGTAAAAGACTTCTAGTATTTAATTGTATGTACATTTGTTATGAACAGAATTGATAGGGAAAAAGCTTAGTAGTATTGCTTTTACTGACGGGTTACTTCCAAGCCTTATCTTCTATATTGAGGACAGAAGTAAAGTAGAAGAACTAGCCATACATGACATAAAGATAATTTTTTAAAAAATTAAAATTGGTTGAGAGATAAGATATGTAGATAAATTAAGAATTATTGTAGCTGCTGTTCCATAGGTTCATTACTATGAAATAGTGATCTAGAAAGATGCAATCATGGGTAGGAAGATGAAGGTATTTTAGTCAATTCAGAAAATTTTAGAATAACATAGCTTTGCGTTTGCTTCACAGGCTGACTCTCAAAAAGATAAAGAATCAGCAGCTGTCCATGCAAGCACATCTGAAGGTAAAAAATAACCTTGATTATCAGTATTGTGATTAATGTTGATCAATAGTTTTCTAGGCTCTTACAGCTTTTCATCTTCATGTATTCATCTGTAAAGTGTATAAAAACACTTTAAGTATATTAAAATGCTTTCCTCTAAGGTGCTGAGGCTCAACTCATAAGCCTTCTAGAGGAATTCAGATAAAACTGTTAGGAGTCTTGATAAAGATATTATTCAGAAAAGAAATACCACAATGAAATGCTGAAGTTGCACTCCAGTTCTTTAATGAACTATTAGGGGTGGGAAAATTATATACAGATCTTAAACTGCATTTGTTCAGTTGAATTTATTTTGGGGTTTTTTTGGTGTTTTTCTTCTAAGAGCCTAACATAATTCCTTCTGCCATCTGGACACGAAGCAGTCAATTAAAACGTCAGAGGATAAATAAAAATAGACAGAGACCTGGACCAGAAACTTCCAAAGGAAATGAGGAAAATGCTCTTCTTGTGTCCAAAAGCAGGTACCAGAAGCCCTGTATTTAAGTGACTTCTTGTTGTGTTGCTTGGGCAGTCACAAACTGCATCAGTGTCCCAGAGTGTGCTACTGATATTTCTTCTGTTTACTTCCCACTTTATTTGCTTGATTTTAAAATTACTAAAATAAAGTCTGATATGAAAAAGAAAAGTGAGGCATCGTCTGAAGAGTGACGGCATCAAAATGTCATATCTCTGAAAGCTCAGCAAATACTAGAAGTAACAGTACGCAAACAGTGAGAGCTGAGACTGTTCTGTTACAATGGAGCCTGTGCAAGTGTAAAAATACCTGTATTCATACAGCATAGTTTCTTGTGATAATACGATTGGACTTGTATTAACACTGCTGTGTTGCCTTTGAAGAGGTGTCCCTTCCTGACTTGTTGTTATTGTGGCATATTGCAATAAAATAAAGTCTAATTGTATATTTGGGGAGTTGATTATTGCTTGTCACTTAATAACAAGGATTATAGGGAGCCGTGTCTTCAAATAAAGCTCTTTGTTTATATAAAATTTTAAACCATCATATCCAATCTTACACCCTGAAAAAAGCCTGACATTTCCAGTTGAAATGATGTTTTCTTGTGGAATAATTGTCAAATGTGGATATAAAGAGTAGTATGGCTTGTGTGTCTTAACAGCTTCTACAAGCCAGAACTTGGAGTGCTAATTTGCACTGACTTCCATTCAGAGAGCAAAATTGTGTCTATTTGAGTAAATAAATATCCTCCTTCTCCCTCACAGGCACACTGTGCCCACCCCACCCTGTTCCATGTGTGTCTCTCCCTGTCTTCTTTTCCAAAGAAATGCACTGAAGATAACTTGATTGTTTTCTAGGAAATAATTTAAACTTGTTCCATTAAGTTTCTTTAAATAAAACGAGTTGTGAAGTTTTTTTTTTAATGTGAAATTGAAGTCTTCAGCTGGAGACAGCCTAATTTTTGTGTTTAAATTGCTCTGTGGGACTACAGAGACAGTATTGCTGTGCTGCATTGTCAGTGTGCTGCTCTAGACTGGTTCAAACAGGCTAAATGGCGCAGTTTGATGCTGCCACATCTGAGAAATCCTTTGCCCTGTTACTAGTAATAATGGGCTAGTGCTATCTGAGAGGACTAGCCTGATATTGAATATTGTTAATATTTTAACAAAATAACATTAATTGGCCTAATTTAACAAAATTAAGCCAATGAGCTGCTGTTGATCCTTTGAACAAGATGTGTAACAGGTGTTTTTGAGCAGAGCTAAGGGGTGTCCTGAAGGCAACAGAACAGGATTTCAGCCTGGTTCTTTTCTTCCATGCACATCAGTAAGTGAAACAGAGTCTTCTGTTGGGGACTTTCCTGTGGAGTGTCAAGACTGGCATGTGGGATAAACCCCTCCAATGCTGCTTTTATTATGAGATCTCAAAGCAGACTCCTGCAAATCTATGGCATATACTTTTTGCTTGTATGTAGTAATTTCAGTTCATATAAACTGTATCTAATCCCAAAAGTGAGAACTGAATATTTGAGTTAGTGTTACTACCCGTCAGGTGTACCAGCACTTCATCTTTAGCTGTTTGGTAATGTAATCTCTAGCTGAAACATCTTTCAGCTATGATGTGTTTAATGCCTTCAATTATTTTCCAGTCATGATCTTTTTAATAGATTTATATTCAATGCTTATACATACATAGTTGCTTTTATATACGGTAGGCTTTTATAATTCTAAAATTTTAAACAGTTTCTACAGTGTGTGTGTGGCAGAGGGCAGAAGCTGCTCCTTTTCTTACCCCTTTGTGGCTTTCAAATATGTAATGTGTTGCTACTTTCTAAATTTAAAATAACAAACTTGAAGAAATTTCTGACTTCTTTCCCATAAAATGGACATGAGATAGATATCATTTTATAATTGCCAAAGCAGTTTTCTTAGTAGTTGATTTTTTCTTCTAATGAGGAGTTAGCCATTTTAAGATACTGTAAGTTTTCTTTATTCTTATTTCCTATGGCAAGCATATGATACTGCACTTTATAACTGTTTGTAGTGAGTTAACTCTGGCTGGATGCCAAGTACTCACTAAAACCTTTCTCTCACTCCCCTCTGCAACTGGGCAGAGGAGAGAAAATACAACAAAGGATTCAAGAGTTGAGATAAGAATGGGAATAGATCACTTACTGATCACCATCACAGGCAAAACAGACTCAAAGTGGGGACATGAAATAAATTTATTACTAACAGGATTGGAGGACAATGAAAAGTAAAATAAGTCTTAAAAACGCCTTTCTCCTACCTGTTCTCCTTTCCAAGTANTGTTCATGTTCTCACTCCTCTCTTCTCTGGCTGTAGTTCTGATCTGCACAATAACTTCTTTTCCCTTCTCAAATGTCTTATCACAGAGGTGTTGCTATCATTCCTGAACGGCTCGGGCTTGGCCAGTGGTGGGTCTGTCCTGGAGCCAGCTGGCATTGGCTCTGTCAGATATGGGGGAAGCTTCTGGCAACTTCTCACAGAAGCCACCCCTGTAGACCCTCCCGCTACCAAAAGCTGGCCACACAAACTCAGTACACTAGTCATGAAAGAATTTGCCTGCTGAGATCAGTAAAATTATGTATTAATCTTAAAGATTAAAAGATGTATTTTAATACCTGCTGCAGGCCAGAACTTCTTGCCCACACATCTGAAAGCTCTGAAGACTTGGTAGAAATACCCAAGGAGGATGCTGTTGAGAAGGATGAGGACATAATTGTTGAAAACGAGGACCAGCCTGTGTTAGAAGCGGAGCTACATGTATCACCCCCTGAGAAACAGAATGAGAAGGAGGTGAGCTGGATGTGATAGCAATACCAGACAAGTTTGAAATACAGCTGTAATTTCTGTGAAATATGGTCCTTGCTGCCTTGATCCTTGTGACCATTAACTCTTTGATTTTTTGCACCAATGCTTCCTTAAGAATTGTATCGGAGAAGCTTACACTAGTCTAGAATTATTTTCAGGAAATATTCCCTGATATTTTGAACAATAGAGTTCATAGGATCATCAGTAAGGTGAATTTCTATCTTGTCTACCAACCTAATTTTCTTCATTGATTTCTCCTAATCTGAAATTCCAGAGAACTGGAGTAAGGTCAAGATCTGATCCAGTATCTCTAATTGAAAAAAAAAGAAAAAAAAAGCATGTGTGAAGAAGCCAATAGCTGGTATGCTTTGGTGACTTCTGTCGACTCTTTCTACTCATCCCCTTAAAATTTGCCTGTTGGATTTAAACGTCACATTTAAATCCAGCTTTTATCTTCAACTTGTTAACAGCTTGAATTTAAATCTCTGAGTACCCTTTGTGCCTAGCAATGATTTCAAGGTTTTATGTTCTTACTAATGGGTGAGAAAGTGGATCTTAGACTGTGTTAAGGTCAAGGGATGACTTCAGCATGCATGCACATGAGATGTATAGAAACTGCTTGGCTTGGCTTCTAACAGTGTAAGCTATGGTCAGAAATTTAGTGCAGGTAACAACACCAAGGTAATACTTTGGTTAAACTAGCTACACTGCATGAAGTTCTGCCTTCTTAGTAGACATTTCTAAGTACCTGAGTTATCTGCTTCTCATGTTAAGGTGCGAATTTAGATCACAGGTACACTCATTTGTGCTGGGGAACAATAACTGGGTATAATCTTGGTTTACTAATGTGATTTAATTCTTTTAGGAAACTCCATCAGAACCTCTTAATGGTGAGGTAACAGAAGAAACTGGTAAGACTTCACTTACAGCTGAAGAGGAAACAGCAAATGATGTTCCAAGTGGCGAGTCAAAATTGCAGCCTGAGAGTCAAGGAAAAGAACCTTTAACTCTGTTTGTTCCATTAATCCTTGAGTCTCCAGCTAAATCTTCAGAAGACACTGTATCAGAAAAGGTGAGAGAAGTGAAACAAAATGTGAAGTTATTTTTGCTTTAGAGTGTATGTATCTTGCAGGGTTTTTTTCTTTTATTAAGTAACAGGTAGAAAGTAGCCTATAACATGATATGAAATTATTGAGAGAAGCAATTATTTAGGCCAAATGATGAAAATTCATAATGAGAATATACTAACATTTCTGTTTCAATATACAGAATGCGGATGTATGTACATGTGATAACCAAAAAGATTTGTTTGCTACAGTTGGCCTTGACAGTAATGAAACTGCTGTTTCTCAATAAAATATTAGTTGGATGTGAGTGAAAAGCCACATCCTTATTTCGTCTGGCAATTCTTGCCTGATGAGATGCACAAGTAATTGATTACTGCTAAAATACCTTTCTAGAACACAGGTTTTACTGATTTTTGTTTATAGTGCAAAGGCAGATTGTTATATGCTAGCAAAAATGACAATTGTATTGTCTAAACTATTTTTTCCCCTGGGGCTTAATTTCAGAATGCTTTAACTGTGCCTCAATACCCCTTTGAATAATCTGAACATTGGAGAATAACTCTGGTTACCAAATACAGGTCACAAAACAGTCTAGTGCAAAAAGGAGGAAAGGACTGATTTGTTGAATTTCTGTGTAGTATTAAAAAATGCTGAGTATGAAAGTATCCTCTGAGATTGCTGGCTAGGGGCAATTGTTGTTCAGCCTCTTTTATCTTCAATTAATTGTCCCTTTGATTGCTTTGGCACCCCTTCTGTCCACCTGCAGGTTTTAAATGAAAATGATTCAGAAGTGCTGACTGAAGAAGTTACATCAGTAGAGAAGGAGGGCACTGGAGAACAGCAAGAATCTGACAAGGCCACCACTGAAAATACAGCTGCTTCAGCATCAAAGGAAGAGCTCTCTGATAATGGCCCGTCCAACTCTGTGGTAACTGAAGCAGCAGAAGAATCTCTTTCTGAAAACTTACCTGCCTCACTGGAAGTTCAAAACGAGGAAGCAGGGCACAACTTGCAAGAGGCGCCTGCTGCCTTGACTCAGAGCTCTTTGATAGTTGTTGAACTTGAGGGTGTTTCTTTTCAGCAGCCTTCTGGACAGGAAGGACAGAAGAACCAGTTGGAAGAGCCCCCAGAAGAGTCTACAGAGCAGACAGATCACTACGCGCAGACAGTGGCAGAGCGGGCTGCTGACAGCAGCTCTGAGGAAGCAGAAATTGAGGTACCCGTTGTAGATCGGAGAAACTTGCGAAGAAAGGCCAAAGGCTATAAAGGTCCACCCAAGAAAAAAGGAAAGCCAGCTTAAAAATGAAGTATTGAGTGTTAGTTCATCTATTTATAAGAAAGCTATTTTGTGTAAAACATTAGGGTATAACTAAACCATATCAGGCACAGGACATGCATATTTAAAAGTCTGGGTTGGACTTTCTTTTGTCTTCATCACCTTTTGTCACTAGACACTGAACTTCTTCATAGTATGAAAGTAAATAGCCAGTCTCCTCCCTTCATAAAGTATACACACTAAAGAAACACAGTTATGCTATCAGAGGGAACAGTTCGTGTATTTAAGGTGGTAGTCCTGGAAGAAAAATGCAGTGTGAAATCCTGGCTCTATCAAGGTCCCTTAAATTCCCAAAGATGGCCATGATACCAGACATCACTCCAGCTACTTTTTTTTTTTTTCTTTTTTAGATAACTTTATGTTCTCTACTGTGGAAAGAAGCAGAAAAAGAAAAATCCTTCATTGCTTCTTGTTCCCCTCCCAGAGGTTTTCTCATAGGAAATTAAAAGAATGTAAAATTCTGTCATTGTAGGTCTCAAAATATACAAGAAAGTGTAGCTCAGTAGATGAATGCAACATAAACATTTGTCTTTCACGAGAATCACTTGAAACAGCTGAGTCAGTAGAAACAGCACAGTATCTGCCATTGCTGATTCTGGTAGTGGATTTCTTGTCTGAAGATTGAGATGTCTATGCCATAAACTATTTGTGGCTTCCAAAGCAAGCATTTTGGTAAGCCTAAGTTTTTCCAGAGTGTATGGAGTATAGACTACATATGGAATCATTTGAACTGCTTTCCTAACTACTTGCATGTGTTGAGTGGATAGTTGATTACTTGTTGCATTACAGCAAAAGGATATGACGACTTTTGATCTTGTTTTGGTCTGAATGGTTCTTTGTTTTTTTCCAAATACTTTACTGGTGCTGTGGGGTAACTATTAAATTATTGTGTCTGCCAGGTGTGTGACTCCTGTGAGCACTGACATTTCAGGTGGTTGTGACATTCATTAGTGTGAATATTAGTGGGTGTTTCAGCAAAAGCTTGTTTGCCAAACTTTCATGCCATTAGGAATTAGCAGGAGATAGCTTGCAAATATTTCTGATTCTCACTCTCTTTTTCTAACCTGAGTGTAATTCCTGGGATGATAGCTTCCTGGTTCACAACTTTTCTTAAAAGCAGCAACCAGACTTTGCCCTATGCAGACACAAATAAAAACAGACTTGCCATGTGTATTTCCCTTCTGAGGTTCTCCTGACAAACTACATATTTAACTTGTCACACACACTTAAGTTACTCTTAGTTTACTATGTGTTACTTTTCAATAAATGAAGCTTCTCTCATAATTGGTTAAAAACTCAGAAATAAAAGAAGAATGATTCTAAGAACAGGAAATCACATACCACTTTTTGTCCTGCTTATATACCTTTTCCAAGATGAGTGAACTAGTGTTTCACAGTGTCTCAAAAATAAAGGTACAACTATTCAAGGTTCACTTGAATAGCTGCAATGCTGTCTTAACTTTTATCCCTTTATGAAGCTAATATAAGAACGTGGTTTTGGACTTTTATGCTCATACAGTTTAATTCTATTTATAAGTTTTTTTAACTCTAGAAGATACAGTCATACCAGTTCTTTTAGGCAATGAAGTACGATGCTCCTTTTTAATCTGTTAAGATCAGCTTGTAGGAAAAAAAAAAAAAGGCGTTATCTAACTTTAGACTTGGTGTGCATGAGATTACTGAGTTAAATCTGTGTTTCTTAAACTATTGCATGTAGCTATAATATCTTTGCTGGGTACTCTTTATCAACCCCATAATTGATATTCAAGACTTTTCCTGATTGTGTGTAAACATACTCAAGTGAACTTTAAGCATTTCTAAAACTCACAAAGCTTTTTACATAAAGCATTAAGACAAAATTTCTGCTATCTTCTGTATGGTTCCTCTTTTACTGCTGAGATTAATTGTATTTTGAAAAAAAAAAAAAAGGGGCTAGAACACAGGTCTCTTGCATAGGTAAGAATTTGGGATTTGTGAGGACTGATGGCCCAGAAAGAGTGCTTGTATACAGTATATTGCAATTCATCTTCCATTTTTAGGGCAAGCTTTACCGAAGATTCATCTGCTGAATTCTTCAATTGATACAAATGTACCCACTTTCAAAAAGATAAGGATTCTTTTGCTTATGAAAAGTGAGCATCAGTTATTTCAATTACCCCTAGGTATATTTTTGGTATCTGGACTTTTTGCTTATATACCCTGTGAGGTTGGAAAACTGTTCAAGAGAATGTAATTTCACTCACCTGGCTTTTTACTTTTCCTGGTGAAGTTGGAATGATTTCAGTAAGGCTTTCTTCTGAAACATTTGCATAGTGAGTACATAAATATTACAGAGATTATGACATTAAGACAGTCTTGGCCTCTAGTGAGAACAATCAAATTTCTGATCTTTCAGTGAGTCAGTTTTAAATACTAAACTTAAATTCACATGTTTACAGTGTAATCTTGAGTAGATCTGTAAGTCTGGAGTACCTGTGGTAATAGGCCAGGCTTTTACAACCAGAATGTGGGCAGTTGCAGCGCAATTGGAAATTCAGATAACCAGTACAGTCTTGGAAAATGAACACTGTTCTAATTTTGATTACAGAGGTACTATGAACCAAAGGCCACATTTTATTTCTATAACAACTTCTTTAGCATCAGTCATTCTGCAGTAAATAGCAAAATCAAAATACAAACTTCATTTTGTTTTTATTGCTGTACTGATTGTCCCACTGGAACAGTACTTCAATAGCCTATGCATTTTGTTAAGTTTATGTAAGGGAACATGTCTGACAACTGTATTGACTGGAGTGTTTTATCTTGGGAAAAACAGCAGTTTCTAATCTTGGAAATTTATTATTACCATCAAACTCTTAAATAATTTTTAAAATCCTATTGCACCAGCAACAAATGATTAAAACATCAACTTTATACAAGTTTGTAACATGTTAATTACAACATGCTGTGGAACTATGTGTGTACAGTGAAAGCAAGAAGTATTATTTTTGAGTTTTATTTAGGCTAGGAATAGAGCTTAAAGAACATTTTGTGACTTCAGCCTTGCACTTAAATGCAAAGTGGTTTTGTACTTGAATCCAGCATTTGTTAAAATGTCTGTCTAGTACTGCTTCTCCCACATTCTCTCTTGGTCAGTTTTAAGTTCATGCAGAATTTGTTTGCTGTTCTCCTGTTCCATAGTCCATTGCATGGAAATGAATGCATCTTACTGCAGAAGTGCTTTAACTTATTTTAAATTGCGTCTGACCTGGGTTTGCTGCTTTTTCGTACCATTTCATGTGTAATGTCAGTAATCAAATCTATCATTTACATTGTCATTGACAGTACTTACACATAGTAACAAATTAGCTCTAAGTTTCAGCTTCCCTGCTTTAAGTGACTATTCTAAAATACTATTTCCAAGGGGATATACTTCTAACTTTGTTTTCACAAATGTGGTGTTAGATGTTTTCTAAAGTAGTGATAATGTGTTTATAAATCCTAAGAGATGTGTTACTATTGCATAATATTGTACCTTAGTCTTGTTAGTGTTCATTTTTCCTTTTCTCAGTACTGCCTTGGCTGCTTTTGAAATGTTTGAAGTAGTAATTAAACTTTTATTTTGTGATTTTTTTTTCTGCTTGATTTTTAGCATTTGAGTCCTTTCTGCTATACATGAAGTACATTTTAAAGTGGTTCAGTTCACTAGAACTATTATTTTACAATCTGTTGGCTACAAAGGAGTTCTAAAACATCAAAGGTTATTAATTGAAAAATCTTTTATCAGTTAAAACAATTTTCTGTTATTAGCTTATGCATCAGACTTTCTTTAAAAAAAAGAAGCAGAATAGGCTCTTCTGTATATTAGAGTATGGATTCTGCTGTTTATATCAATTATGCAAGATGATGTAAACTTGGCAGTTATTAATGGAGTTTGCTATAGACAAGGCAACTAGAAATGCTGTAATGCACTCCCTACAGTGTGGTACATTGAAACGCCTTAAGTGCAGTAATTGTTGAGCCGACAAGTCACGTGTAGATGTCAGTAATCAAATCGATCATTTAAAATGTCATTGACACCACTTACACATAGCAACAAATAGGTGTAAGTTTCAGCTTCTCTGCTTTAAGTGACTGTTCTAAAATACTATTTCCAAGGGGATATTCACAAATGTGGTGTTAAGATGTTTTCTATACTAGTGATCCATGTTTATAAATCTTATGAAAGATGTGTTTTTCATGTATATATATATAACACAAAATGTAGTAAAGTTTTTCTTCAAGACAGCTGTAGAAAATTAAAGTGTTCTTTTCATGTTTTTATAGTCCAGTAAAGGGTAAAGCAACAAGAACTTAAATGGAGAGTTAGCTTTTCTAACAAAATGCCCTCTCTCCAAACAAATAACTTACTGGCTTGTAACTTTTATTTTCCAATCACTTGTCATTTATGCAAAGTAAAAATCATATAAGTTAGTGCTGTATGTTAAACTAATTTTAAACAGTCTGCAACAGGAGAAGGCTGTGTGGTGTAGTTGAAGTACTGCCTCTATAATATTGTGTAAGAGAAGTTATAAAGATGGTACACAAGCAGCTAGCTTGACTTCCTGGCCAGAGTTCCAGATCTGAAACATGACTGGAGGAGCATCTCTGATGGAAGAGGTTGAGAACTCCAATTTTTCTGCCTGGAGAAGAGAAAGCTCAGGAAGGTCTTACTTTGTGTACAAATACCTGGTGAGAGGGAAGTGTACGTCACAAATTAGTGCTTTAGGTCGCTTACAGAATCACTGTTAAAGGTATTAACAAAAGCAGGTTTAGTATAAATTTGCAAAAGTGTGACTTAAAGTTTGATGGTGAGAACCAATCTGTTACTTACTAGATAGAGGAAGCATACAAAAGAAAATTGAATTAGATTCAACCTAAAATTATTTATAGAGATTGAGAATGCAAAAGGGTAAGGGAGACCTTCCTGTTGAGTCATGGGGTTCAGAGAGGACCCCCTTGCTTTTGTAGAAGCATAGAAGATAAAGACTGTTGGTAATAACACACAGAGAAAGAACAGAATGTGGCTGGAGATGGAGGCATATCAAGGTAGGGCAGCACTTTTCCAGGACAAACAGCCTTGTTCTGGCTCCCGGGAATAAGCACAACACAGTACAGAGCAGGTGCAGGAATAGGGCTGAGCTGCCCCCATGACTCCATGAAGCTCAACCAGCTGCAGTGATATTGGTGATCCCTCCCTCCTTCCCTGATTCATCTCTCTGTGTCTCTCCCCACTTTCAACCTAGTCTTTACTCAAAACCCACTGGTCTGTGTTTATACTAGGAGATCAGGGATTAACATACCAATTTTCATGCTAAGTGTGTAATTTACCAATAAAACTTCATAAGCTTTTGTGGATCCTGTGACTTTTGTCATTTCTTTCAACCACAAGCACCTCTCAATCTTGGGTACTCCCTGCACCTGAAGGGTGGGATGCCAAACTAAACTCCTTATGGAGTGTGACTGAATCCAACCTTAGTTCCAGACTCGGTCTATGGTTTATCTGTTAAGAATTTGGCAGCACTTAATCACTGACCATTTACGAAGTGATTCAGCAGGATTTACTCAACAGCAATTTACAGATTTGAGATTGCAAGTTATACCGTACTTGCTATAGGGTGTTTAAATCAATTCACTTGCACAAATGTGTGTATATATATGCATACGCACATATGCATACATACATGTATGTAGTTACGTTCTAAAATTCCCCTTGAGAGATCATTGTTGCAAGATGATTGACTTTAGTCATCACTCAACCTTCATTGAGGCTATAAGTAATTACTGGAATTTTTCAAAAATCCAGTAATAATATTGTTCCACACTGGCTATGCTTCAGGTAAATTATGGTCAAAGACTATTGAGGATGGATGATTCTCTCTTATCCTTCTGCTTGGTTAGGCATCAGAAGTTCCTGTTTATGGACTGTTCTGGATAAGTTCAAGGGGAGCTTAACTGCACAGGAGCCACTATCTGAGACCAAGACCTAATGAGATCATAGAGCAATCTGAAGAGGCATGAATAACCACACAGTGTAAAGATGGATCAAAACTCAGTGCTGCCCAGTGGGCACAAACTGAAATACAGAAAACTGTATTTAAACATAAAACTATTTAAACTAAGCATGGTCAAACACTGGTTCAGGTTGCTCAGGGAGATAGTGAATCTCCACCACTGGAAATACTCAAAACCTGACTAGGTTCTGCTGTAGATGACTCTGCTTTAAACAGGAGGCTTGCACTACACAGTCTCAAGAGATTCCTTCCAACCTTAACTACTCTATTCTGTGTGCTACTTAACCTGCTTACAGCATGTGTGACCACCTGTAACCTTAAAACTTCTGTTAATGCAAAAAAATCCTCTATTCACATTCTGGCTTCTGAAATGTCTTGAGTTTCATTTGAAAGTGTTGAAGGGAAAGAGTGCCCTATAAACTGGATGAGCATAAACCATTTGAACAAAATATGAAAATTAGATCTCTTTATTTGGACAATGTTCAGCCAAAAAACCAAAATAAATATAGAAAGGTGAGCAGTTATTCCCATCTTAGGTTCTTCACCAGCTTCTTCTGGAATGGTTGAAAGTTCCAAACATCTTGGAAACTTGCTGAAAATCCCCTTCTTTTGTAGGAGCTCATGTCCAATGCTTGGTATCAAATCCAACTTAAACAAGTAGAACTGCATTAATACAGCCATCATTTTCTGGATTATTTGTTACTTGTGCATATTTCCCTAAGGAGAAAAGGGAATTAAATGTCTACAAAAGCTTGCAGTAGATCATATAGGTTAATTTTTTTTATGTTTGCAAGTTCAATCCACAAGTCTCTAAAGNAGAGCAGAGCAGGATAGTCCCCTCCCTCAACCTGCTGGAGATGCTTTGCCTGATGCCCCTGTTCTAGTTTCAATTTCCTGCCCCTACCAACACAGAGTTTGGGCGCTAATGCCCAACGNCCATTTGAACAAAATATGAAAATTAGATCTCTTTATTTGGACAATGTTCAGCCAAAAAACCAAAATAAATATATAAAGGTGAGCAGTTATTCCCATCTTAGGTTCTTCACCAGCTTCTTCTGGAATGGTTGAAAGTTCCAAACATCTTGGAAACTTGCTGAAAATCCCCTTCTTTTGTAGGAGCTCATGTCCAATGCTTGGTATCAAATCCAACTTAAACAAGTAGAACTGCATTAATACAGCCATCATTTTCTGGATTATTTGTTACTTGTGCATATTTCCCTAAGGAGAAAAGGGAATTAAATGTCTACAAAAGCTTGCAGTAGATCATATAGGTTAATTTTTTTTATGTTTGCAAGTTCAATCCACAAGTCTCTAAAGTGTAGGGACTAAAACGCATTTTGAAATCTAAATCTACCTTCTACTGGGCTGTAAACTTACATTCCGAAAATGCTGTATTGATGCTGTATTTATAAATGGATCTGAGCAGACTGAAAAAAAAATACTTAGGTTTGCTACTGTCCAAGGGAACCCCTCTATCAAAAGAAGTCAATCCTAGGAATATCATAGAACACACTGAGTTGCAACACACGCACCAGGATAAGNTCCCCGTACAGCTTCCCCTCCAGGCCCTTCACCCTCCTTGTTGCTCTCCTGTGGACACTAAAAACTCAGTATCTTTTTTATACTGTTGTGTCCCAAACTGTCCAAAATATTTAAGGTGAGGTCANTAAAAACATCTAGGAGGGAGCCCCCTTTTCAGCTTGGCCCCTCTTTTCCCACTCCACCTCCAGCTGCTATCTCTGGGCACCCTGTGCCTCACAGAGAGAGAAGGAGAGAGTCGTTGCTGCCTTGGATTTCTGACTGACTTCCTGAGAGGCCCCACATCATCACCAGAGGAGGTGCTTCCCCCTCTGCCCCCCAGCCCAATGCTTCTTCTCTCAAAGGACGAGTGTCTGCACTGCTCCACAGAAAAGGTTCCACCCCGTCCCTCTGCCCCAGCCAGCCCACGTAATCCTATACTGGACTACCATGGACCCATCTCTGGGATGCACCAGCACCTCCACCTGTGCTCCTGGGAGCCACTGCTGCAGCCAGCC
>VWZF01000145.1:174993-211620 GCA_013396755.1 Sclerurus mexicanus | reverse complement strand
AGAGCAGAGCAGGATAGTCCCCTCCCTCAACCTGCTGGAGATGCTTTGCCTGATGCCCCTGTTCTAGTTTCAATTTCCTGCCCCTACCAACACAGAGTTTGGGCGCTAATGCCCAACGCCCCACTACTAGCTAACAAAAGGGGTGGCTGGTTGCTTGAGATTCCAACTTGATTCCTAGGGAGCAGGTGAGGTGAAAGGGAGAGAGGTTTTTTCCAGTGTGCTGGGTTTTTTCACATCTTGAGGCTGCTATGAGTAAAAACATCTAGGAGGGAGCCCCCTTTTCAGCTTGGCCCCTCTTTTCCCACTCCACCTCCAGCTGCTATCTCTGGGCACCCTGTGCCTCACAGAGAGAGAAGGAGAGAGTCGTTGCTGCCTTGGATTTCTGACTGACTTCCTGAGAGGCCCCACATCATCACCAGAGGAGGTGCTTCCCCCTCTGCCCCCCAGCCCAATGCTTCTTCTCTCAAAGGACGAGTGTCTGCACTGCTCCACAGAAAAGGTTCCACCCCGTCCCTCTGCCCCAGCCAGCCCACGTAATCCTATACTGGACTACCATGGACCCATCTCTGGGATGCACCAGCACCTCCACCTGTGCTCCTGGGAGCCACTGCTGCAGCCAGCCGAGCCACGGCACTGCTACCTGCTGTTCGTAAATATAACTTCACCCAAAAGGGAGCAGAGACTTCCTTTCATTCAAAGGTGTTGGTTACAAACTCTTTTGTTTGGCTCCGGGTTTTTTTTCTTTCTTGGATATATATATAGTAGTGTATGGATATGTATATATATATATAGTAGTTAAGAACTGTTATCCTTTTTAAACATTTTCCTAATTAAAGTTTGTTCTAAATTTAAAGGAATGGGGTGGTTTGGTTTTTTCTTTCTCTTTTGGGAAGAAGGGCCCTCCTTTTTTCTAGTCCAAACAGATATCTTAGTTTTCCTCCAAACTAAGACAGCCCCCCAGGACATGGCTGGCCCTTCTGGCTGCCAGGGCACTGCTGACTCATATTCAACTTGTTGTTGACCAGGATCCCCAGGTTCCTTTCTGCAACACTGCTCTCCAGCCTCCCATTCTCTAGTCTATACATAAAACCAAGGTTGCCCCATCCCAAGCACAGAATCTGGCTATGATGTTCCTACACAAATTCCATTGAAAATGTAATACATTTGTTCACACAGACAGTCTTTACAGACTTGGCAGCATCGCTCAATATGACACAATCAAACAAGCTGAATCTTTGTTCTGAACTACATCTAATTTGATCCTGTAAGTGTGAAAGGAAAGACTAAGATTAACACTTAAAGCTTGTATTTTTAGAATTGCTAGTAGTTGCTTCTGCTACAGCCCAAACCTAATATTTAACAACAGATCAATTATGACTATAGGATGAGGCCTTAAAGATACATGATGTAATGAAGACTTAAAAACTTTTAAAAGTAGTTCTGCAGTATAACTAGTTGAACTTACTTACCCCAGATAACTTTGCCCCCTTGTGTCACGAGGCCAAGCTCACTCACGTTTACCTCAATGACAGTACCCTTGGTAATTACACCCAGTGTCGTATACAAAGGAGAAGACGGATTCTTCTTCACACCAAGGATAGGTAGGCAAAAAGTAGCTTTAAGTTCAGGATGTGTCACATGTGCCTTCTTGAAACGTAAGCCCTGTTGCATAAGGAGCATTAGATTGAGTTAATATTTGCTTTAAGCTCTCATGACTGATCTGGATAAAAGCTTTCAGCATTATGTCCCCAGCTTTATATGTTCTTAGAAACTGGGAAGAATGAAAGCACTTACAATCCAGAATGTTATCTACCTATTACAGAATGCCAGACTTATTTAAAAACCTGATTAATGACAAGATAAAGTTTTCATGTGTATTTTCAGGATAAAATTTTTTAATACTAGCACATGAAGAAAGTATTGCAAAATATTAAATACTCATCTCCATAGGAATTTTTAGTCACTTGCACTTTGTAAAGAGTACTTTACCACTAAGTACCACAAATTTTTCTGTGTCCATAAAAATCTACACAAGGATTTTGTGTAATACCATCAAACTAGTCATGAGGTACAATACAACAGGCAGCCTGCACAGCGACTGTTGATTCCTGTGAGGAAACAAGAACAGGTATTTATCTAAAAACTACACTATCTCACTGAATCCAGCTTTTCCTCCTGTGCACTTGCCAGGTTGAGAGCCCAGGCACTGTTCCTGTAGCTGTGTAAATAAAGATCAGGCTGAAGGCACAGCACGTCCCTCACATACAGTCATGACTGTGCTTCAGGCTTACTTAAGCCAGAAGAAGGAAGTTTTGGAGTCTTAGAAGAGAGTTGGCTTCTGCAGATGAGAGAATCACAGTAGCTTGGATAAGAAGCCTCCAACTTTAAATGTTACTCAAAGTACCTTTGATAAAGATTTGAGAGCTCATAGTTTTAATTTCTTGGAATAAAAGCACTATTTCCACAGACTGTGACTATGGGTACCTTTGATAAAGATTTGAGAGCTCAGAGTTTTAATTTCTTGGAATAAAAGCAGTATTTCCACAGTCTGTGACTACGGGGGCATCTCCCCACCCTCACGTTATCAGAAGTTTAGATTTCTCCAAGGAAGCTAACAGAAATGTTTTACGTCAGTAGTAATTAAGTGCACTGTCATAGAAGAAAGTTCCCTCACCACAGAAACTCAAAGCAGTAAATCAGAAGAATTATTACTTAAATGTTCCTTAAGGCTCAAAAATATTACCATTGGTCGAATGAATCGCTCATATTTAGGAGGCTTCCTAGTAAAGCCATCGCCAACGAAACAAACTTTTGTAACCATTCTCTTCCAGGCCTTCTTCTTTCTCTTTCCTGTACGAATCACTTTTAAAACTTCTGTTTCTCCTTGTGCACGGACCTTTGGCACAGGAACCTCCCATTTGCCCTGGAAGGAGGGGAAAAACAAAAAGCTCAATATTCTTACATGTCACATTGCTAAATGAAAGAGGACAGCCAAAGCATAAAATAAAATTTCCCTGAAACATAGTGGTAGACCATACTTGTCACTTGTCATAGCTACTTATTCTAATTAGCATTTAAAGTTCTGAAAATCAAGATATTGCATATGCTTGCATTGTCCTAACTGCTCCATTACTCAAGGTTTCAGACTTTAATTAGTCTTTGCTTGTAGGCTGTTAAGAAAACTGAGCATCAGCAACACAAAGTGGCCATTGTCACAAGTAATTGTAGGTATCTGAACTTTGATGAAGTTACTTACAGCTTTTTCTTTTCTTTTCTGTTTGATCATGTTAGAGAGAACCTTAGCCCGGGACTGGCCCTCTCTGTCCAGCAGGTATGCTGGTACAGCTCCTTTGGGTGTTTTTTCATCACTTTTTTGCTTTGTATTTCTCTTCTCATGCATTTTAATGCTGCAAAGAAAGAAAACCAGTACTAAGAACAGAAAAAAGACAGGCTTGTTTTTAGATATGCCTTTTCAACCTCGCTTGTGACTGCTCAATTTTTTCTTTTAAGAGACATTTGTAAAGAATTACATATTTATATATAAGAAATAATCCTAAATAAGGTGCAAGGTAAACAAGTAATTTCACGTAATTTAACAACTGACAGACTACGTAGTGCATAAAACATTGTCACTTCCTGCCAAGACAGGAACACAAGACATGCCTCTGTTTTAAGGAATTTCTGAATGACATAGAGCAAACAGTCAAGCACACAGAGAGATGGCAGTCTTCCTCTCTGACAAAACATAACATACCACTCCTCTTCTGAGATTTGATGGCAATGCTTACAAATGTGTCTGTAAAAGGGGTCAAGTTTTGTTGATTTTGAGGCCATTGAGTGGGGGGATAAAAGGACTCACACACTAGTTAATAAATATCTTTACAAGTAGCAGAGGAAAACAACTGAATACAGTTTGAAAACAACAAAACCAACACGGTGGACAGGTATTAAGTTCATTAGCAATGAAGGACAGTATAAACAGCTTTGACTTCAACTTCTGGACAACACATAAAATTTCCAGAGAAATGCTTGTGTTTGTCTATGCTCAATGCTGCAATTTATCCTTGAAGACAGGCCTCATGCTCTGCTCAAACACTGTGTATGTTACTGTGTTTCTTCTACTAACCATTAAAAAATGCCTCTTGTCTGCTGCCACACTGAAACAGCAGCTAACGTAAAAGCCCTAAATAAATGCATTCACTTTTTTGTCGTAATTTCGTTAGTCGCTGTCCCTGTTAAATAACCCTTCTCTTGGCGACTGCCTCTAGTGGTGGAATTAGTAATGTTCACTGACGAGAGAGGAAGCAGAAAATGTGTTCACTGTGGCAAAACCCCTGTCCTCCTACGGCCTGTACGCTATTTAATGTGTGGCCCAAGTAATAATTATCTCTTTGTAATGATGTCTCATCCTTCAGGCATCAGAACTACAGGGCGGCGTCAGAGAGAAGGTGGATACTCACGTCTTCTTCATCTGTATCTTCTCGGCGTGCCGCTGCTTGTGGTAGAGCTTGGCCTTCAGCCCGATCATCTTCTTGGCCTTGCGGGACCGCTCGTGCGCCTCCCGGCCCTCCTTCTTCCTCCGCCTCTCGTGGTAGTCCAGGCGGTACCCATAGCGCCTGCGGTGCAGCTCGATGTGCTCGTTCTGCGGCTGTGGGCACGGACAGGGCGCGCTCAGCGGGGACGGCGCCTCCGCCGCACGNCAGAAGGTGACCCGGGGCCGGCGGAGAAACGCCCCAGAGGTTCGTAAGGCGGCGGGGAGGGCCGTGTCGTCCTGCGGGGCCGCGCGGGGGCTGGGCCCGGGCAGCGCTCGGACGCGAGGACACCGCGCCCGTCCCGCACCCCCGGCCAGCGAAGGGCGGCGGCACCGCCCGCATTGCGGTGTGCGGCTCCTAAGATGAGGGGGTGCAGGTGAGCCCCTGCGCACGGCTTCTTACCTTTCACTGCGAAAGTACCGCGGAACGCCAAATCACTGGAGCAGGACATTGGCGTCTCCTTAAAGAAGCATCAGCCAGCTAGGAACACCTTTAGAGCTGCTGTACTTGGGCTCTGTGTCGCAGAGTTTTTGGCGATGCTTAGAAAGTTCTAGTAACTTAATATTTTCTGTTGTTTCTGCCCTAAATAGTTACTTTGCCCTACGACCCGTACTCCTTCAAGACCAGAAAAGCTGTTCGCACTTTACTGATCGGTAATCGGTGCTTTAAAGCTTATCTGGGGGTGAGTGTAAACTCTGGTGTTCCTTATTCTGCTTTACTGTTTGAAAATTTCTTTGAGAAATATACCTAGTGTTCATCGGCATGCATTTATGCTGCATTGTTAAGGCTTAGTAGCATTTTTTTACAGATTGGATACTGATTTAACCTGCAGAATGTTCATCTGATTTGACTTGAATAAGAGTACAGTTTTATGATTGAGTTACGTCAAAGTGATACAACTAATCTGTTTCTTGCCATAAACGTTTTGTGTGGTTTACTTACCTTGGCAGGGATCAGAGACGGGAGCCAAAATGTTGAGAGTTGTGTGGAGAGTTTCAGTGGATGCACTGAAGTCATCAAGTTTGTGCAATAAGGTGAACTTTCCCCAAATTTTAGTACTTTCTCTGTGAGCAAAGGAAATACTTGGGTTATTCTGAGTAAACTTTTTGATTGTGGTGGTGGTGGTTTTTTTTCTTTTTTCCTTCCCTTTAAAAGTTGGCTTCCAAACAAAATACATGTTTTTGTGTTGGAATGGGACTTCAGAATGGGGAAGTGGAATTTGTATTTTTTATGTAAGGTTTTTGACTACTTAACATTTATCATTGTTAGATTTGTATTACTTACAGAAATAATTAGATGTATTTAAACAGTGTGGCTATTGACAACATATTATGATGTCAATATGTTTATGATGTCAATCTATCACAGATTTTTACTGGACGTACAAATATTACTGTGTTTGATCTTGGTTTAGACCTCAGTATGGGCATCAATCTTCAAGTGTTTGCTTCCAAATAGCTGGTGTTATGAGCTTATATAGATATATAACAGCAGTATCTGTTCCTGTAGATATTTTTTTTAGTTCATTTTTCTCCAACTGACAAAAATGTAGCTAAGTAATTACTTATAACGAAAAATATTCAATTTTTTTTTTCTCTCAAGCATGTGTATTTCAGAAAGACAAAAATGAGATTCAACAGTGTGACACAGCAAAACCGCATTCTGAGAAACTACAGTGCTTCACCAGGTATAAGTTAGTTATCTAATCATCAGTTCAGATGAATGTCAGCAGTTTTTTGAACTGAGACATGCTTTTGCAGAGTGAGATGTTAGTGTGTTAATGATACTTTTCTATGTTGGCTTTTTCCTGTTTCTAAATTACAGCAGTTTTGAAGATTTTTGAGAGAGGGATTTATTGAAAACTAAGTACGTATCTTTAGAAATTTGAGGTGATAGCAATTACAGATTGTCAAGACGTATGGATGGCTCTGAATATTTTCTTTTTAGTAAGGTTTTTAGAAGTTTTCTTAAATAGATTTTCTGCCTTGGGTTCAGTATTAAAAATTGTTCTTTAATTTTATTTGTCTCCAGGACATGTTAAGTCTCTGCGTTCTGTCATTAATCCTCATATATCCAGGTATGTCGTGCTACTGACAGTCAGGACAATTGATGTGATAAAGGGTCATAAATTGCTGCTATTCCTGTCACATATGCGTCTTTAATGTAAATTTAGTACTTGCTTACTTTTACCTGTGTGACATTTCAACATAGAATGCTTGGTGGTGTCTTGGGTTGTCTCTCATTTACATCATCATAACCAAAACTGGACTTTTAGGGAAGCTCCAAACCTATGGTGTTGCTTGGACATGGAAAGAGGGCAAGGAGTATCTTGGCAACTAGGCCTCTACAGTGGCTGGGGCTGTGTACTTTGTGTACATGGGAGCACTCAGCCACATTAGATGAGGACAAGGTAATTGGGGGCTGAGGTGCCAAAGAAATGTCTTGGGAGTGAAGTTCCCTTGGGAGGCTGCTTCTGTCCTCAGGGTGAGGCCAGCTAGCATTAATGGTGAGCGTTAATTGTGCTGCGCACAGCAGGTGAAACAGTTCTGGAAGCTACTGATGAGGTACTTCAGAAAGGAGTAGTTGACTGAACAGAATCAAAGACAGCTTTATGGGAACTTGGGTCCTGTATTTGGGGCTTAAAGGGAATATATGCAATGGGTGGTTTGGTGGTTTTGGGTACCAGGTGTCAGGGGTTGGGATGGATGAGAGGGTGGAGGGGCTGCTTCTGTCTGTAGGGAGGGCAGATGGGTGAGGATGAGCCTAAGAGGTGGCCTTTCCTGAAGTGGAGCATGAAAACCTGTTGCAAAACTGTTCAGTACTACTGATTTTCCATATCAATACTAGCATCCTTCAGTATTAGAATGTACACTGTATCAGATATGCAGCTGAGCAAAGATGTTATTAATCTAGTATGCCATTATCAGAATTAATTGTTCATGCAAATAAGAATACCACAGTATAAAAAAAAGTACTGCACTAAACTCAATGTTTTCACTTCATGCAGAATCCGAAACATTGGCATTATGGCCCACATTGATGCAGGCAAAACTACGACAACAGAGAGAATGCTGTATTATGCTGGATATATAAGAACACTTGGAGGTTAGAAATACTTTCTGTATTTCAGCAGCTTTGAGAGGTTTAATAGTGTACACTAACATGCAATGCAGTTAGAGGTTGCTGGTGGAAAACCTCATGTAGAAGCCAATTATTCCCAAGTGTACTGCAGTATAATGGAATTTCAATGCATGTTCCGTTATGTTCTAAAGGAGTCATACTTTGAGAGATCATAGGTGCGTATTTTTCTTTTAGGGCACTATTTTTTGTATAACATTTAATTAGAGGATCTCCTTATTTCAGTTGTTGTTCATTGGCCATTCTGGTAAAGCTGTTTCTTCGATTCTCTTTTGATCTGTAAAGAAACAAGTAAGAAAAAGTATCTCTTCAAGAAAGAATTCCTTGCTACAACAACTTTCACAGAATTCTTAAAGATTGAAAGGGTGTCAGCAGCCTCTCTTTGTGCTTTTTGACCTTTTAAATTTAATCCCCTGTTCTCTACTATGTATGACAATGATAGAAGATGTTAGGCTAGTAGAGTGTTTGAACTTGGTGTCCTGCTTGTTTAAAAATGTGGAACTGCTTTTTTTATTAAAAATTTAAAAACCGCAAACAACCCTGTAAGCAAAACACCTCTTACTTGGTCTTTTTCTTTTTGTTTGTTTTGACTTAATTATCTTCTGATTACCAAATTTTTAAATGTCAGTCACATTCCATAGAGTGAGTGCAGCCAGGGTTTTTAAAGCTGTAGGTTGTTCATGATTTTGGACTTTGCTTTAGTTGTTAAGATCCTCATGGTGTTCCTAGGATTAAGAATAATAAAAAGGTTGTTGAAATTGCTTGTCTTTGACTTGCAGACCATTTGTTCCTTGGAAAAGGAGCCTGGGTAAATTACCTGACGTTATACTGTTTTGAAAAAGGCTTCTTTTCATAGCTTATACATATACATAAAAGGGAAAGTATTTGTAACTCCCTCTTGAGGTCTGTATTCAAGGACAATTTCAGATATTGAATTATTTACATACCCAATCCTGCTTCCTGTTTACAGATGTTGATGATGGAGACACAGTGACAGATTTTATGGTCCAAGAGCGAGAACGTGGTATTACCATTCAATCTGCTGCAGTTACATTTGACTGGAAGGACTACAGAATCAATCTGATTGACACCCCAGGTACTGCTCTTCAGCAGTACTCTTAAGGGAGAGTGGGTGAGGTGAAATCTTGTAGAATGTCTTAGTTTTAAATGTGGTGCAAAATTTAATTGGTTTAATTGCATCAGTAGAAAAGCCTATAGTGAACTTTCAGCTTTGGATGATTACTATTTGCTCATGCCTAATCTAGCTTGTGTAAAGTGAGCTCAGATAATTTCCACACTAAACTGTTCTCAGTTCTAGGACTGGATTGTAACAATCTTGTATATGTTAAAGACTGATGGGTATGTTTCCCTGCAAGTAAAGAAAGAGTTGTTTTGACATGATTTGAAAAAAAAGTCTCTAAATTTGTAATGACCTGTTGATGAAGCCTGCTTGAAGTATGGTGGTATAAAAGGATGATTGTTTTTCAGGTCATGTGGACTTTACAGTGGAAGTTGAGCGTTGCTTGAGAGTCCTGGATGGAGCCATAGCAGTGTTGGATGCTTCAGCTGGTGTTGAGGTAAAAAGAACTGGTAGATTTTTCTTTTGTTTGTGTGCATCTGTCACGTGAAAAGGGAGAGTTCTTCTCAAACCCTTTGTGTTTTGTTAGTTTGTCAGTGGCCTAAGAAAGTCAAGATCTATATTCTCGACCAGTCTCAGTGTCCCTTTATGGGGACCCTTCACTAAACAGTCTGCTGGATTGGAGTGTGGTTCAACTAACTTCTTCAGGGTGATGTGCAGGCGGAAAGACCCTCTCTTGGGGGATTCGTACTTGATGGGTTGATGCCTGAGGAAATATTCAGGAACATAGAGTGACAGCATTGTGGGCCTCCACAGGCCAGTATGTTACCCACTGCCAACGACTGTTAGCCCTTGAAAGAGTCTTGATTAACAGTTTATGAAATAACACTCTTTAATACTATAATAGAAAATTGTGATGGGTTAAAATTGAAAGATTGCCATTAATAGTATCTGGCTGCAAAAATCTATTTGAAGCAATATACTGACATGGTCTAGTCCCTAACAAAAGCTGACTTGGTGTAATTATTCAGTGTACATAAGAGTACGATTCTTACCCTGTAGGCATCTCTAGGGGGCAGAAGACAGGTTCAGCCCGTCGACTGATCTCAGAAGTTACAATGGAGCCTTCCCTAACTTCTCCCCATTTTTAGTTCTGTACTATTTTTGTGTTTAGGTGGAGCTTGAGTGACTAGTCATACCTCATTTACAGTGGGGGTGGTTGTTCCTTGGGAGGTGAGCATTACATCTAAGGTAACTTTTAGGGTAGAGGTACCTATGTGATCTTGTCACAGTTGCTGGTTCAACAGCAAGAGATCTTTCTTCTCGCTTAGTTGACAGTTGCTATGCGGCTTATCAGCTACAAAGTACCACTGAGTTTCCCTGGTGCAAGAATTTCAAAAGCCTGGCCTCAGTGTCTCCACTCGGTTCCACCCTCTGCTTAGTTCCCTTTAGCATGTCTTGTGTGGCACAAGTTGGGCATGCTGACTGCATCCCATCCAGGGAGTGGCCACTGCATTTCACCTTGTAACTTATGCACTGTTATGGCTTCTCTTAGAGTGTGAATGTAACTTCCCAGTTTTCTCTTGAATTTTACCCCTCCATCCGCCCCAGTCATTTTCATGAAGTGTCTAATGACTTAAATCGGACTGAAATAATGTATAGAGAGGTTACTGTGTATTATATCTCTTGATGCTTTGATCAAAATTTGGCTTCAAGATGCTGAGCATGTAATTTCAAGTCCTGTAGTGCACAGGAATTTCCATCGTAATAATCAGCAAATAAGTGAGATTACCATTAAAGTTTGGGGTGTTTCTGTTGTTTTGTGGCTGTCTTTTACAAATACTGATTGAGGTGAATGCTTCTGGCTAGCTCCACAAGTGGAAAGAAATGAATATCTGTTGATTTCTCATTTTCAGATTTCATGTAGAAAATTAGTACTTTTCAGGCAGAATTTCTGCTTCTCCAATGGCCTTTTTAACATGCCCTTTGAGTTGTAGTCCAGAAAAGCGAAGGCAGGCTGGAATTAAACTCTATGTGGCATGAGATATTTCAGCAATTCAGTCCTGTAGAAAGGTTACATGCAAAGTCATTGTCTTTCATGGGACATACCTCTTTCCTAGATAAGGGATGAGAGAACTCCTAATCACCGTAAGTCACATTATTTAACTTGCTATTGAAAAACATTTAGGTGCCATTAAATAGGAACCAGAACTGAGAAACAGCCCCTGCCCCAAACAGCAAAACAACTAGATCTGCTTGTGTTTTTTTCGACAACTCTGTAGCAAATTCTTGCATTATTCCATGTATTGGTAAGAGACCATTTCTGAGTCCAGACTGCTTTTCATATATACCTGTTTTAACTTTCAAATAAAAATGCATATAGTAAATGGCTCAGCTGTGCACAAATTACTAGCAAATTGACACTAGTTTTAGTGTTGTATCTGTAGCCACAGTTCCCTTCTGTACTCTGAACTTGGACTCTCAGTGGTACTGGGGAGTACATGGTGCAATGACTGGCATGTTTGTCTTTTATTTTAGGCACAAACTCTTACAGTCTGGAGACAAGCAGACAAACATCAGATACCACGAATTTGCTTTTTAAACAAGATGGACAAAAGCAGAGCAAGGTACTTAGACAGATATTTTAATCATTGCTAAAAACCTTGTAAGATAATGTCTCTAATAAAGCTTTCCTGTTAAGCCTAGAGCAAGCCAATTATGTTAGTACTTACTATGTACTATGCAAATGAATGTTTTTATGTAGTTGTAGGAGTAATTTTTGCAGTAAGTAAGGAATGGTAAAGGTATTTTACTAATGTCATTAAGTTTTGTGTAACTAGTATCTGGGTTTTTTATATAGTTTTACATATGCTGTTGAGAGCATCAAACAAAAGTTGAAGACAAAACCTTTGCTATTACAGGTAAGCTTAGAAATTGAATGTTTATTTTCTTTCTTTACCAAATGGAACTCCTTTTGTAATCTTTTATAGCTGTCTAAACTTTATACTCTATTTGCAGTTGCCCATTGGAGAAGCCAAGACCTTCAGAGGACTGGTTGATGTTGTGACTAAGGAAAAAATAATTTGGAAGCCTACTTCTGATTTGGATGATGGAAAAAATTTTGAGCGAAAGCTGCTGCTGGAGGCTGATGATCCAAACCTGTTCCAAGAAGCCCAGGATGCCAGAAATACCTTAATAGAACAAGTAAAGTTCTAAAGTAAATGCATAATACATCTAAAACCATTACTTACAACAGTAGGAAAAATAGGCTCTGGAGGTTAAGTGGCCTTGGCTAGGAGACCTATTCAAAGCAGGGCTGATTCAGCATTAGATCAGATTGCTCAAAACAGGCCTTGTTGAGTTGAGTTTTCAAGTCTAAGGATGGTGATTACAGTCCCTCTAGGCAGCCTGCCCCAGTGCTTGACCATAATTATTTCTTCTTGTTCAATGGGAATTTGTCATGTTGTGACCTGCGGCAGCTGTGCTTGTGCTTTCCTTGTGTACCTCTGAGAAGATCTGGCTCTGTTTTCCCTGAAGCAGGTCTGCCATCACCATTTCAAGTAGTCAGAGACAGCATTTGTGTCCTGTTTTAACCTCTCCAAGTCAGACAAACCCTTTGAATCCCCAGCTGCACTCCAGCCCCATTAGTGGTTTTCCACTAGAGTTCCTACAGTTTGTCAGTCTCTTGTGCTGGAGAAGCTAAAAGCAGACAGTACTTCAGGTACAGTTTCACAAGTGTAGGGTAGAGAGTACTGACCACTTTCCCTGCTCCACTGGCTCTGCTGCACTAATTTCATATTTTTTTCCCTTCCATCTGTCACAGTTGCTTAATGCATATTGGAAATATTAATATGTGATGGCAAAACATGCTGATTATAGAGAGTTGGAGTCCCTGGCTGTACAAAATGGAAGACTCCCTGCTTTATAAATAGGAAACTGGAGAAAGCAAGCACTAAATTTACCATTCAGTTGGCTACCATGGTATCTCATAGTCTTAGATGCCAAAAAATATTTGGTATGTTCACACAAGGCCTGACATAGGTGACCCAGAACCTGCAAGGTATACATACTTTTCTGGAGCTGGAAGTTTTATGGGATTTTACAGGATGATCAAAGTGGCACTAAATACTGTGTTAGAGGCAGCTTAATCCAGTCATAGATTGATCTGTTTTGTTGGAAGTGCTTCTTCCATAAAGCTTTGAATAACACTGTGCAAGTGCATAAACAGATGACGCTAGGCTTTCCTTTGAAACATCAGAATCAGAGAGAATCTGTTTTATATTGCTCTGAGTTCAGTAGAACTGCACAATCTGGTTTTCAAACTTAACAGAATTTACATGGGAGTGTTATTACTCAGCCTTTTATCTTAAGAAATGTATTGTCAGATAAAAACCATAGTAAGAACAATGCTGGGTTTTTACCCCTTGGTTTTCTGGGCCCTTCCTGAAGCAGGAAAGGGTGGACCAGTAGTTGTGATAATTGAGATAACCTTGTGTTCATAATATTTTTTGAAATGCTTTCTATCTTGTTAACGCTTGTTATCAGAAACACTGTAAAATGTAGTATTTTGAATAGTAGCCATTTTGCACACTTCAATTTCAGTTAGTTAAATAAACTGTTTCCTTTATCTCTCGTATTTTAACTATTAGCTTGATTAGACTTCTAATTGCTTATCAAGGGTTTATTTCAGGATTTGGTCAATTGGTGTTGTAGCCAATAGAGGGAGCAAAGTGCCTTCCTGCATGTTAGTGTCCCGAGTCTGTAACAGTACAGGGATGTATGTGCGAGGAGGTTTACAGGGTAATTAAATTACAGCTCAAGCTAAGTGATACAGTTTGAAAGCACAGATGTGTGCTTGGACATACAAACCTTTGACAGGAAGAACGTGGAAATGCGATGCTTGTCTGTTTTTTTCAGCTGAATGTCTGTTGGCTTGCACAGGTTATTTCTGCTTACTTCAGACTTTGCCATGTTTGCAGGTCTGAAGCACAGTCAGTTATAGCCCTCTGTGAGTTATAGCTGAGCCTGGCTGTCATTGTATGGCTGGAGGGTTTTTTCTGTTTCAGGAAGAAGTACAAGCATTCTTTCTCCCACTGATGTTTTGCATGATGGCAGCTTTATAAGTGGATTTTAATGTTTTCCCCCCATCCTTTCTTGAAACCGTAATTTCCATAATTTTCTGTGGTTTGAGGTTTTTATCTCTGATGTCTTTAAAGGCTTTGTTCCTGCTCTTTTAGCAGTAAGATTTGTGACTTTTCTGTGAAACTGCTCTGTGAAACAAAAAACTATTCTGTTGAAGGTTGCAGATCTGGATGATGAATTTGCTGAACTGGTTCTGGGAGAAAAAAGTGAAAATTTTGACTTAATATCAGCTGAGGAGGTAATTTTTATATTTCATTATTTATAAACAAGTGTTTACTAGTTGTTATTGCAAAGGGCTGGGTTATTCTTCCTTTGTCACATGCAGATTATGGTTTTGCAGATTTATCAGCATTCAAAAATGACACAAGCTTCTGCAGTGAATTAACAGTACTGTGAATTTAGAACAGAATGTGCTTGAGCGTAGTATGAGTTTTATACAAATGGCCTATGATTCTTGGGCATACTAGGCACAATTTTAAAAGTAGGATATGTTTGTTCAGGAAAGTGGGTTGGTTTGTTTTGGGGTTTTTTTTTGAAAGACTGCTGCAAAAAAGTTCAGGAAAAAGTGAATGGGACTTCCAGGTAGCCCCAGTGCAGTTTGTGCCTGAGCTGCTGATTCTTTTTAATAAAAGCAGCATCTCAACTGATTTGATTGGATCTTCACCCACTGCATGTTGAAAGCTTTGAGGTACAACATTCTGAATTGAAGGGACCATTAGAACAACTGAAGATTTGCACGAAATGTTTAGAAATCCTAAAACCAAAGTCTTCCGTTTTAGCATCTAAACATTTGGGTTTATGGTTTGGAGCTCATTAAAAGCAGTGAAAGGAGTTTGGAAGAGTGGTGTTGTAGATACAAACATACTTTTTAACTTTTGGGGGGTTTGTTAGCAATATCTAATATCTGGAGTGCAATTTAAGGCTAAATTGTAGTTCACGTGCTAACAGAAGACAATTCTTGTTTTGCAGTTACAGTCTGCTATCCGCAGAGTCACTCTAGCTCACAAAGCTGTCCCTGTACTCTGTGGCAGTGCGCTGAAGAACAAAGGGGTGCAGCCATTACTGGATGCCATTACCATGTACTTGCCCGCACCTAATGAGCGCTCCTATGAGTTTCTGTAAGTAAAGGTAGAAAAGGAGGTACAGGGAAAAGGAAAAATAAGTAAGAAAGCATGAAAGGAGAAAATAAAAAATATTAACAAAGCATTCGTATTCTCTAAAAATGTTTACTCATTTTACGATTAAATAACAGTAGAGATGTGTGGACAGAAAAATACACCTGAGTACTGAAGCTGCTTTCGTGAGCACTACTGAAATTGCATGCATTAATCTTCAGTTGTCAAACTTGCCCTTTAAAGTCTTTTTTTAATCTGAGGACATTGTCATTTTACAGAAATGTGGTCTAGGTATCCTGTTTAGTATTCACTGAGTCACATGACACCCTACTGGAGCTGGATCTGCGCAGATTATTATTCTTCAGTACCAATTATGATTTTTAAAAATCAGCCTCTATTAATATTACAATAAGAAACGTATCACCCCTTAAATGAGTGGAAGTTTAGGTAAATGTGAGTTTGAGTGAATTAGTTCTACAAGTATGCATTTTGTTATGTTTCTTATTTTGCAGACAATGGTACAAGGATGATCTGTGTGCCCTGGCATTTAAAGTTCTCCATGATAAATGTCGTGGACCACTAGTTTTTGTTCGTGTTTACTCAGGTTCACTGAAACCTCAATCAGCTGTATATAATATTAACAAAAGTTGCACGTAAGTAAGATAGAAGTGTGGTTTTAGTGTAGTGTTGGAATGTCTGTTAGAGTCACAAGTAATGTAAAAATGTAATTTTTAGAGAGAGAATGAGCCGGCTGCTCCTGCCTTTTGCTGATCAGCACATTGAAATACCATCACTGATGCCTGGCAACATTGCTCTTACTGTTGGGTTAAAACAGGTAATGAAAAACTGATTCTGTAAGGGGGCTTGTTTCACTAGTGTACTTTCTAATTCTATGGTATCAAATGTGTTCTTGATAATGGTGTCATATGTAAACTTGCTTTATTTGAAGTACGTTGACATGTACTTCCTCCTAAAATGAAATATCACAATGTACAATTATCAGTAATTGACCTGGAAGCTGCAGTGCTGATTGGAAAGGACTGCAAACTGAAGGTGTATTTTGTTAGGGTTCAGGCTTACATTTATACTCTAACTCTTAAAATACAGTGTAATGCCACAAAGAGACCTCCTGTGGGGATGGAGAATGATGTTCCAGATTACCTAAAAGCAACAGTTCAAGTTCAAATAAATTTGTTTCATGCTTTCTTCTATTAGTTTAGTAATTCAGTGTTTTATTGTCTGGACATGTTGCACGAATCTTATTTTCACATGTTTTCTAAAATGTAACCAGCTTTGCCATGCATTTTGGTTTTGGGGTTTTCTGTTGTTTTTTTTTTCACGTGACCTCCCCTCCACCTCCTGTGTTTTGTGGGTCACTGGGTGCTGATCTGTAGAGTGCCACTGGAGATACTATAGTGTCATCAAAGGCTTCAGCAGTTGCTGCAGCACGCCGAGCTGGAAGGGATGCTGGGGAGAAGAGGTCTGTGAGTGACGTAGACAGCCTTCTGCTGGCAGGTGTTGAGATCCCTGACCCTGTCTTCTTCTGTACAATTGAGCCCCCTTCAATGGCCAAACAACAAGGTACAATGCAGCTGCCTGGTTGACGTGAGTCAGTTGCAAAAATTTATCAGTTGGTGATCTAAGACTACTCTTTTTGGTGTTTTGCACTGATGGTATATTTTAGATCATAGTTGTTGATATCCTTTGCTATTACTATGTGAAGCACTACTCATATTAGTACCTTTCTAGTTTTTGTGTCTAGAAAAATAGTAGTTCTTCATTTAGAAATGAGATGGAGGCACTCATGCTGTCATACTGGGGTGCTGTACATTGTGTCCCAAGTATAAATAACATTGAAATGTTTTTTTCAGTTGACACTTGCAGTTTTACTCTGTGGTGTAAAGTCTTCACTTAGCAAGACTTCTGTGTGTTTAGTTAGGTTTCATCCATGCAGTGTGACCTGTAATCTTACTGTCTTTCCAAGAGTCAGTACCAGAGGACTGGATTATGTGAGTCCTTTTGAAAATAACCCTTTAAACTCTGTATCTTCATTCTAACAAAGCTAAGCTTGGTTGGGAGTTAAGAGGAGGCGTGATAAGTACCAGTGTAGTGGAATGTAGCAAGGTAGAACACAGACTTCCAGCAACATGTCTGCAGGCTGAGCAACTGGGCTGTAAGATATTACTGATTTTGGGGGGCTGGATGTTTTAGTTTACTTTAGTTTGTTTTTTCCTCAAAGACTGTAAGGTAGTCTCAGCAGTTTCAGCTCTTAGTTTATTATTCTGTAGCTGCTTTCTTCAGTTAAGTTAATGAGGAATCAGAAAAAAAACAGTATGTGTTTGCATTTGAACTTTTTTATGTTGAACTCCTATTTAAATCATGTAACAGTTGACAATTTTTATCTGTACAAAAGATCAATGCTTTTTACTGACTCTCCAAATTTTAAGTCCCAGTCTGTCTCCATACAAGCACAAAATATCTCTCTGAAAATAGTATGTTAAATAATTAAAGCACTCTGTAGTGCAGTTAATTCGTGTGAGAAAATCAGAAATTGCAGGTTACTTGTAATTTGACATTTTTGACAAAATCTATGCTTCTCTAGGGTCCTTTTGATTGTTCTAAGATCTGACCTTATGACAAAAGTGATATTTAGGAACTTACCTTGATTCTTGAACTCCTGAAGTCACTTTAGGTATGTTTGATATTTATGTGCAGACTTGGATAATGCACTGAGCTGCCTTCAGCGTGAAGATCCAAGTTTAAAAGTGAAGCTAGATCCTGACACAGGACAGGTAAGATGAATCTTCTACTACTCACTGTATAAAAAAAGTTCTATTTTAGAACTGGCAAGACCACACTTCAGTTAGTTCACCTGCATATTGAGATTTTCTTGAATAAAAAGGACTCTCTAAATGTTATATGTACAAAGTTCTGTGTGTGAAACTAAAATGGAGCTTTGTGCAGTTGTGCTTTACAGAATAAACAAGTCACCTTGTGCTGTTCATGTTTTTGACAGTTCTGTATTTAAAAAAGTTTGAATTACATGGTCTTTAAGATAATGTAAGATTACCTTCTTTATAGTGGTTATTACCCTCTCACTTATGTGGTGTTGATGTCAGATGACTTAGAGCAGTGTTTTCTTTCTAGGGTCTTCCGAATTTGAAGTATTTCTAAAAGACAGTTCAAAGCATCCAAGTCCTTGCTTAAAGCGTTTGTAATAAAACCTGAGTTTTGCATGTCTTTCTACTTCTCTCTCCATTATCTTCTCACCAGACTATCCTCTGTGGCATGGGAGAACTACACATAGAGATTATTCATGACCGAATCAAACGTGAATATGGAATTGAGACTTATTTGGGACCTCTTCAAATAGCATACCGAGAAACCATCTTAAATGCTGCCCAAGTTACAGGTAAAATGAGTAAATGGAAAAAAAATCTTGTTTCTGGATTTGGAGCTTGATTTACTTTAAATGATACATGAGTAACTTTCAGATAAACTTTATGTATTGGCTTTTTTTCCAAATAGCTGTTTCACTTTTTTTCCCTCCTCCTTGCAGATATATTGGACAAAACAGTAGGAGATAAACGACACTTTGTAACTGCAGAGTTAGAGGTGAGGCCCAGGTCAGGGAACAGAGCAATGACAAAACCCATCATCAACTATGCTGAGAGTGTCATTGGAGTACTACCCACAGAACTCCAAGGAGCTGTAGAAAACGGAATCACAAATTCATGCATTCAAGGTAAAGGAAGTGCTATGACAGTTATACTAGTTAATATTTTTGTAAGAAGCAATTTAGTAAATTTCTAGAAGGAAAAACTCCTTGGTAGCTTGAAAACTAAAAGAACATACTAACGCGTGTAAGATAGAAAGAAAAATTATGAAATTTTCTTAACAACAAAAACCAGCACTCCTGTTCCAGGAATGGAAGTCAACATGCCTTTAGTTTCATTTTAAGGTTGATTTCTCCTCAATCATTTAACAGTGAACATAAGTTCTTTTGGTTTATTTTTTAATCTGGTATAAGAGATAAGGTGATGACAGAAGTGGTTTCAGAGGCCAGCATGTACACACCACTCTGTTAGTGTTACTGACACATTTTTTGCAAATACATAAAATCCATGACAGGTTTCAATAAAACTACCTAATTGCAAAGTGAGGGCTTTCTAAAGGACTTAAAAGTGTCCTTGACCTTCAACTAAAAATAGGAGTTATTTAATAACTTGTGGCCAAAGAGCTCTGTTTTACAGTAAAAATTAATGGGTAGTGGATTGACAAATGAGAATTCGTAATGAGAATTATATGAAGCAGCATGAGGTGTTTTTTCCATGTTGTTTTGTGGAATTGGAAAGCATCTCCCATCTCTGGCTGTGGAATGACCCTTAACTATGTGCTTTCTTCATACTCCTTGACGACACTTCAGAACTCTGCTGTTTCCAGCCTAAAACTGATGCCATTAAGTGCGTAAAAAAAAAAAAAAAGATCTGGCCATGTTTTCTCTAAGAAAAAAGAAGTGTGTTTTTTCTCAGATGTTCTGGCCTCACGTCCAGTCTAATATTGGTTGGTCTGGTTGAGACTCTTGGGTTAGAGGGAAGTAATCTGGCTGGGACACTAGAAGTCATTCATCCTTTACAGAATTGAGTTAATTGCTGCGATCATGTTGTGCTGAAAGGAAAATATAGAAAATACTCTGGCTTCTGGTTAAACAAAAGGTTTTACTACTTTTTCAAATATGGTCTTATTTCAACAGGCAAAATACTGTATTTTTAAAAACTTCATTTTTGGGAACGGTTGGATGGATGCGCACACTCAGGAACTTATTGTTCTGAAAAGTATCTGTGCTTTTGACAGAGTAAGAAAGTAGTCCTTTGTGTCTTTCAGTAAAGCTAGGTAATGACAAAGGGAAAAAATGAGAAACACAACCAGTAGTCACATCCTTTCGGAGGTGGACAGGGAAGGAGAAAGCAAAGAAGAAAGTGAGAAGCTTCAAACTAATCCTGAACAATTTTTGCATGTGTCTTAATATTCTGAAAAACAAATGTGCTTTTTTCTTTCTTCTCTTTTACATTGGCCTGCCCAGGACCTCTGCTTGGATTCCCAGTTCAGGATATAGATGTGACAGTGCAGTCACTGACAGTGCATCCGGACACCTCCCACACAATGGTATCAGCCTGTGTCTCCCGTTGCATGCAAAAGGTACAGTGAAACTGTAAGCTGCTGTACAATACAGTAGCATGATACATTGTGGGGAAGATCTCTGTGTATCAGTATCTGGTAATTGTTCTTCTCTGAGAGTGTAATGCCCTCGCTGGGGACTTTATAGCTTTTGAAAGCAGAGAATTTGAGACAGCGTTAGCCTCAGTGATGTAAGTACATATAACGTCAATTTTATTTAAAACAAATAAACAAACCAGCAAACCCCCAAAAAATGCATTAGCGTAATTTCCTTTCTTTCCTTTCCATGTAGGCTTTGAAAAAAGCTGGTATACAAATACTAGAGCCTCTGATGAACCTAGAAATCACGGTAAGCGAAGATCATCTCAGCGCAGCCCTCGCTGATCTTGCACAGCGCAGAGGCAGTATTCAGGAAATCCAGAGTCGTCAAGATAACCGAGTTGTGGTTGCTGCTGTTCCACTAGCAGAAATGATGGTATGCGATTACCTTATTAATGGTAAAACTATTTTTTATATGCTTAAAAAATGGCTTCAGTTCACTTTTTGTTATTGATAGGTAAGTTTAGAATGGATTTCTTTTTACTCTATTTTAATTATTGAAGGTCTGAAGCAAGTGCCCACAAATCTAGCAGTGTTTTTTTTCCCAATCCAGATTGTTAAACCAGCACCAATTCAACTATAAGTCAAAGAAGTAGTAACTATTATTAGAACAGGTTTTATGTAGTTTTTTTAAAAAATTATTACTGACTCATGCATGCATTGCACTTTTAATACAGTAGTATTAAAAAATTAACTTAGTATATTGCAGTATATTTCTGACATACTCTCCTTCTCTCTCTGATATAAGCCGCTTTCCATGCTAACTTATCTTCCCGTATCCTAAATTGAGTGACCATGTTCTCCATTTTCTCCAGGGCTACTCAACAGTTTTGCGTTCTCTAACATCAGGCTCAGCAACCTTCACATTGGAACTTGCCAGTTACCAAGCCCTGAACAGTCAAGAGCAAAGTGCACTTCTTCAGAGGAGGATGGGGTTGGTGTGATCACTATACTCTGTGGAATGGTATTTTCTATTCTCCATGTTAAATAGTTTCATTTGTACACCAGTACGTTTGTCTGGGACCAACTGGTGGTGGTAAATGATGAGTCAGCAGGCGTATGAAGAGACTGGCTTTTAACTGTCCAAGGCAGAAGGTGCAAGAGACTGTTCTACTGACACAGCCTTGTAATTGCAAAGCGGAGATGGAACCACAAGGTATTGCTTCGCAAATTTTCATCTTACAGATACGATCTGTAATGAGAAATTATGAACATCCTTTTCTTGGAAATGAGCACTAAGTGCACCTTAGTGTGCCAGGAGAACTGTTTCTTAATTTAGTCAATAAAGTCTGTGAAGTTTATGTCTATCAGTGAAATAGCTTTACAGTTTTGGCAGTATCTTGATTTGTTTTCAGCTGAATAAAAGTGTATGGTTAATAAGCACTTTAAACCATACAACTATAATTATTACCTCCTGTAGTGGTAGCAACCAGTTATGAACCAGAGTTCAGGACTGGTTATACCTTCTACCTGAGTTTGCTCTAGGAAGTAAGTAACATGGATACTCCTGCAAATTGAGTAAGGTCTGTGCAAAAAAAAAAATACAAGAAGGGCAGAGTCCTTCCAGGACAGTAATCCCTGGCTACCACTCTGGAATATGGTGAGGGAAGATTTATTTTTTTTGACACCTTTAGGAATGAGTAAAGCTGTAATTGTTCTGATTTGTTATGAGTTGCAATTATCTGGTTACCCAGAAACCTGGCAAATTAAGAGATACTTTGAAATAAAAAAGGTACTTTGCTCTTTATTTAAATAGTATCTTAGCTTTATTTTTTCTCACCTTTAGAATATAAAGAAACTGGAATTAATAACTCTATGGTATCAAGTTTCAGGATTTCACAGTGAATAATCCCCATTTCTAAAAGCCAACAAAGTTATCAAAAAATTTTATTTTAAAAGTGAAAATTTTAAGTCTTGATTCAAATACATGTTCATAATGCAGAGGCACTTCAGGTTGTTGATGAGAAGTCTTTGCAGCAGTTACAGCCCTCTTGCTTCATGGGCACAGTATCCAACAAACACAGGTTCGGCCGCTATGCCACGGCTGTTAAAATAAAGTGGAATGTGTGTTACTATAATCAAACAACTGGCTGTTTGTATGGGCAGGAAGAGAGATACTAGCACTCCATTTTAATTATAACAGAACTACGTCCAAGAAATAACAGATGGCCTCTTTAGTGAGTGAAAAAGGGCCTATTCTACTTCCGTTCTCTGTTTCCATCAGAGGTACCAAGCTATTAGCAAACATGTTGAAAAGCTTGACTTCAGAGGTTAGTTGTTCTGCAAAACTTATTGCTTTTATTGAAAAGAAGTCATAAGAACATGCAAATATGAATCAATTGACATTTGCACACTCTCCCTGCTCCCAACCCTAATGCTTCCTTCACATGCAGCTCTAATTATGTAATATTCATTAATTTTTGGGGGAGTCAAGATTTCTTCCAGTTTAAACTATCATAAAATTTTCTGTTCTCATGTAGCTTTAAAAACAAACTAACCAACCTCCTGTAGCTTATGATGCTAAGATGGTAAGATAGTATAAAAAGATGTTTCAGAGTTCAAAAAGTTATAGTCAAAATTTTGCTCCTTGGATATTTAAGAACTAGATACTAATGCTACTAGTATTTAAAAGCACTGCTGTGAAAGAAACTGAATAATGAAATAACTCAGCAGAACTGCTGTCTCTAAGCAAGACCTACTCTACTTATTAAAGACCGGGTTGGTGTCCAGGTCTCTGGAATATATGCCCACCTTTTTGTTTCCTTTCTCACATCACCATTTCTCTTCAATTTGGGCTCCTGTGTTCTAGAGGAAGTTCGGTTTAGATATGAATGGTAGCTACTGCTTTCACTGTACTATTTCAAGAGCAGTAGCCTCAACCTTCAACAGGCGATTATGGTTCTTCCAGTGACCACAACCTAGCTGTTCAAAAGTGTATTGGTGTTTTCCCTGAGCCTATCAGGAGATGTACCATGCTATTAAGTAATAAGACATAAGTTTTTAAAGCCCTTTAATATTGTTTTTAACATGTGTTTGTTAACTCTCAATGTATCTATTTTTCTCATGACTGAGGGAGATAGCATTATTTGCATATAGCTATTTTCCTACAGCATTATTTTAGGCCTCCTTGAAATAAACCCAAAAAGTCAAAACTTACAAGTCCTTCAGTCACTCTTAGTTAATTAAAGAACTAGTGTGTACTGTAAGCTAAATGTCAGTGATTCCAACAGATAATCATGCTAAAACACCTACAGGAATACAACCAGAGTGCTTAAATTTTACATGCTGACTATAACTGGCAGTGTATCCTGTTTTCTGAAAAGCTGATTTCTATCCACCTTGAAATACTTCCGCACGGTGTTGAGATTTTCAGTGATTGCCATAAACTTTTGTAGAGAAAAAATATGGCATGTTTCATTCTTGCAGCAGTCCAACTGTGCAGCAGCATTTGAGAAAACCTAAAAAGCTCTCTGATTCTATACTTCAAAAGTGGAGTCAAACTTGGACTTAAAACTGAGGAATTGCTCATATCTACAACTGAAATACAAAGCACTAGCAATAATTAACCAATAACTCCTCTAGGTACTTTTTCAGAAAGAACTGCAGAGAAAAATGTGTTATGACTACTGTAAACAAAGTTCATAAATTAATTAAAATGTATCAGGGACTCTTTATCTCCCTTTCAGCCCCTGAAGTTAAGGCAACACTTGAAAGAATAGCTTACTCAAGCTCACCTCTGATAAACAGCTCCACTCGATTACCTGCTGCAGGTCTTTATTTATAATAAATAACACCCACTTTATTTTTTAAAAGTACTTTTTTGTCAACATACTCCTCCCACCTACCCTTTAATTTCCTTTTTGTCTGAAATAAGTCAGTTATGGTGTTGGTTTTTCCTTTAGAGGAAAGAGAAACATAGATGAGTTCTAGTATTTCACTGACAAAAGCGAGTTCTGAAAATGTAGTTGCAAAACTGTCTAGAACTCCTGTCTTAGTGCATCTTTCTTTCTCTTCTATGGATAAGAAACGCTGCTAGCTCTCTTCCCTTCACTTCCAGGTCAGCAGTTTAGGCCTGTACTTTTACTCAACTGGTTGTAAGACATGAGAACCAAGTTACACTGTAGCTACTAAATCTTACCGGAGCATGCGGCATCGATGACTGGTCAGCCTTCTATAAGCATCTTGCAAGTTGGTCACATTCCTGCTGCTCCAGAGTCTTTCCCCTACAGCACTTGCTCTAGGCCTGTAAAGGTACACTTACTCTTAGAGTAGGTATGGTCTATAACCAAGAATGGATAAAATTTTTTGATATCAGGTCTTATATACCCAGAAGCATTAATTTTTACAGTTGCTCAGGTTCAGCACAGAGCACTGTTACCACTATCATATAGTCCTGTTGAATTAATTAATGCTCCTTGTAGCTGGCTTTTTAAAAGCTAATGATAAAGCAGTTCATACCATAATCTTGGTGTCAGGTTAGTTGCATCCACAAATTCCCCCCACAGGCAGGCTTCTCCTCCTATTAAAAGTCTCTTCTGTTCTTCAGATCCTGAATTCAAAGCAGAAAGTCAGAATTTCTGTTTTTCCAGAAGATGGGCATATATTAATAATTTAATTTCCTGATACTGAGAGGGGATTGATGTTCAGTTGTTTGCTTTCTCATATAAAATACCTATCCTGAACACTAACTTAACATTTTTCTAGTCTTGGTACTGAATGCGGGAACCACCAGGCCATTTGCCCAGAGAAGTAATTTCTCCTCTCTTTCAGAAAAGATTTTGCCTGTTATCCCCTGAAGACATTCCTCAGCCTCCTGACATTCCTCAGAGATATCTGTCCTGATGGAGACTTTATCACTTGCAGAACACTCCTTGAAAAAACTGCTTAGTCAGGTGTTCTCCCTAATCAGCTGAGAGCTACCTTGCACAAAATGAAAGGCCCCAAGGAAGGTGTAAAATGTTTGTATAAACTTTAGACAGAAGGAGAGAATGTGTCTTTTACAAAACAGTTTAACACTCTAGAAGCTTGCTAACATATGTCTAGCAAGAGCCATTTTGCACAACTCTGCTCCTAAAGCATGATGGATCTATACACCTTGGCCATCATCCTTTCCCACATAACCACCAGTATCAGATGTTTGAGGAAGGTAACACCTTTTCCTGTGAAAAGTGCAAGGTTCCTTTTTTTTTTTCTAATTTAAGAATTTTCCAGAGTTCTAGTTAACATTAAATTCCTTTGATTACACTATAATCACAGTAATGGAATGACCACTCTAGACAGCCTTCCTCTTTTCATTTACAACTTATTATAAACCAAAGGATTTCATATACAGAACATGCATATAGGAAAAGTAACAAACCAGGGAAATTAAGTGGTTCAACACTGTAGTATTTCTTCCAGTCTTGCCCATAACTAATGTAGTCTAAGTACCAGGGTGCTGCCAGGACAGCGGAGAACCCAGCTCCAGTGACACTGCTCAGTTCATGAGCATAGTTGTTTGCCATCCACACTTGAACTACAGTGTCTGGTTTCAGCTAAAAGGAGGGAAAGACAAAACAAACAACCCCCCCCACAAAAACCCACAAACATTATTGAGAATCTTAATTGCTGTTATCAGGAAAAAGGATCATGAATTTCAAAACTGGCTATTTTTTTTTTTTTAAGAGGAACATTTTGGTCATCACCCCCAAAGTCTAAAGCTAATTAGCTATTTGCTGGTTTTAAACACAGCTCCTGTGAGTAACGTCTAGGTTGTATTACAGACAGTTAATGCTTTAACAGGATTCCTGCATGCACCATGTATCTGACCAGCTCTTAAAAGCCAAGCACCTGGTGTTATGTGAGGGGGTAAAAAAAAAAAAAAAAGGAAATTCATAGAAACTCCCCTACTCTTTACTCTGATACTTCAAAGCATGTTCGCTGTGTTTACCTTCAAAAAGCACTTCAGTGCTGGTGATCCTGCTCCACCTATTTTACATGTTCAACAAATGATAATTCCCAAGGGAGGCCCCACACCTGAGGAGACTTGCTAATGTCAGAAGACTTGCTTTAACTCTTAAGAGACACCAACAGACCTACTCCATAGTCTACTTTGAAAGACTCCCACAATATTGTGCTGTTATGCAAGAGTATCTTATTAATTTCCCATCTTACCTGTGCTTTGTGATCAAACACTTCTTGCCAGACAATTTGTCCTTTGTTATAGGAAGAAACAATATCCAAAATTCTAGAATTTAGAAATAAGATCAGGTTTGCAAACTTCAGTACGTACAGTCACTCAAAGTAGCAGCATTTTCTGCCTTAGGGCACATCAGGCCTTTCCCATCACTGCATAGGGGACCATGAAAAAGCAGGTTGTTCTGGTTTTGGCCTTCAGTGCTCTGCCTTGAAGACCATGTTCTGTCATGTATAACAGTGTGTACGTGCAGTAACACAAACTGATGTTCAGAACTACCAGCAATTCATACAGGGTGATTAAATCCATGCTATTTAAGAAGGAGTAAAATAAATGGCTGCAAACTCTTTTCCTCCCCACCCTTTGTGCTGACATTATTGCAGATACCTAGTTTAAGATATCCAATACATTCAGAGTGTGCAGAACTAGCCTAGATATCCTTGCTGTGTCCCACATTTTAAAGTTATGAACTTTACATTCAGTGTATCAAAATAAAGTGGGTAGTCCCCAATACGTGCCGATTTTTGAAAATATAGATACTAAATCAGCTTTAGTATCTGCACCTCAACACCACGCTCAGATAATTCTTGTTCAGTTTTTCACAGTCATTAAGAAAAACAACATACTTCTGAATATAGTAAGATTCCAGTTTAGCATAGTCAGTGCCAAAACCTTGCTTCTTCATGAACTCTTTCACTTCAGGGTTAGATTTCCTTAAATAATAACAAAAAAAAAAGTTAAAAAAATATTTTTGTTACATTTTAAACCAGACTTCCCAACCATTTCCACCTATGCACAGCACTATATGGTGTCTTAGGCCTGCAATACAAAACAGAGCAGAAGCAGCAGGCTAACATGACAGATATTTTGAAACAGTTTCATCCTGATTTGAAATAAAACCAGTGGTCCTAATTCTCTGGTAAAACTACTGGAGTCCCTGTTCTGAAGTGGTCTCTGACAGGCTGCCTCAAACTCTTTAAGAGCTCTGGGGTTCCTGGCATCAATGTGACTTGGTGGGAAGGTTGTCAGCAGGTCTGGGAACTCAGCAATTTTGTGGTTTTTACCACACGAGTCAACCGACACTTGTGGTAAAGCATTTGTCTGAAGTTTTCTTTTATAAAAATTAAAATCAATCCTGAGTGTTTGGATTAGATGCTTAAAGAGAACTGACAAATACTGACTAGATCGATTTGAATACTCATCAAAATGCTCCAAATTCTGTACTATTAGTTACTCCAGCAGAGAGACTCCAAAATACTAAACATCCACAACCAAATTAAGAACTCTGTTAATACATGGCACACTTCTAATACAAACACACAAGAATCAACTTGGTAGTATTTATCACTTAGTGTATTTACAGGAGGGCAGAACTCAATAGAAAGATCTACTTTAACACAAAGTATTTAGAAGTTAATTTTCTTATCTAGTACTTTTCTACCATATTAGTTCTCTTTCCTGCCATGTTAATTTTCATAAAGAAATCCTGTAGAGTACTTGAACATTTGTGAAACTACTGGTCAAAACAAAATTCTGCACAACTTCACTTGCTTGCTGAGGACCACAAATGCTCTGCTTGTAAATAGTTACAGAGATAGGAGTGGAGATCTTTTGATTATGCAGTGAAACTGTCTTGTGCAACTGAGTGTGGACAAGTTTAAGATGCACTAGATATCTGTTCTTTGAACTGTCACCATACCAACAGCTGAAGTCCACTTCATCTCCTCCCAGATGAATGTATGCATCTGGAAATACACTGCTGATCTCTTTGAAGAATTTAGTCATGAAGTCGTAAGTTGTATTCCAAATGGGATTTACAGGTCCAAAGGTCCCAGTTGGCTGTTTTCCATTGTAACAAGGCGTGAGAAGACCTTTTTGACCTAGCAAAAACAATTAATAGAGGATATTCAGTTCCATGTTGCTATGCTAACTTTACTAGCAGGAAGAAGCAGTTATCCATTTTAAAAAGGTTAATATGCATGACTTAAGTGCTCACCTATTCCAAGTATAATCAAATAGAGGCAGAATGAAATAAAACAACCTGGACAAGGTTGAAGAACCCTTTACCTGGCAATCAGAACTCTGACTTTCAGGTCTGTGATTTAACACACACTAATTTATGTAACATGTCACTATATCTGAAAAACAGCATTTGGATGACTACCTGAATAAAAGAAACTTTAATGGACTTAGGAAGGAAGCTAGTTAGAAGAAAGCCAAGTATAATGAGTGTGCTCCAGAGGCCTCCTTTCTCTTTTTGTAACCGTGCTTTGTTAACACCTAAGTAGGTGTGAGGTATACAGCTCAAGGCAGATGTCCTTCCTACCTCACTCTGCTAGGAATTTAGCTCTGCACATATCCCCCAAACAGGGCCCTACTACTAGATTGCTTCTACTACCCTACTCACACACCTTAAGACTTCTCTTCAGTATCTTGAATTTGAATGCAAACAAAGCGTAACTACCCAAGTTCATAAGCAAAGCCAGGACTGGCTCCCATGCATGACATTTTTAAAAAAGCTACACAGAAAGCTATCAAGAATAATTGATTTTAGGCAAGGGAGATCAACTTGTTCTTCAAGTGAATGCAGACCACTCAACGTATCACCAGGCAAGCCTGTGATTTAATAATTCACTGTAAAAGCAAAGATCACTTGAGATAAAGGATTCAGAAGGAGTGTTTGGCAAATTTGGGGTTTGCCTTGTTCCTTTCCTCTTTATTATAAGAAGACCCTGAGATATCTTTCAACATTCTGGCTACAGCCCCACAGGATAAATACAAGTCTTGCTCCATGACTAAAGCTATGAAACACTAAAAAAAAATAAATCTTTACTTTTAGCCAAAACCATCTTAAGTTAATTGCAGTGAAATTGCATTCAGTGCACATTGAATTAAGGCACAAGGCTTCCTGGTCCTTGAGTACACGTAAACACCAGCATTCTGTATCAGAAGTATTACTGTGAAACCCAGAAGAGAGTGAAGAAGTATCTGACTTTGCTGTGTTTTGTACACTGCCAGATTACCACTTCACTAACAGACAGAAACATCAATCACTTTGAAACAACCTTCCCAAAACAGAAATCCCTACTCTAGACAGCAACTCATTATTTCTAGGCACTGCTTTATTATTCTAAACTCCAGTACTTAGTGAGGGGATATCAACAACATGAAGTCTAAGGCAGAATAGATCTGTACCTTTGCACACACATCCAGCACAGGACATGTCAACCTTCTTCATTCATTTTAATTCCTCTAACATGCAAAGGTCATGCCACCACTGAGTCTGCCCCTTCCTTACGTCTTATGAAGGACCCTCCAAAGCAATTTATTGGCTACTTTTTAAAAAATCCATTTGCTTGCTATTGCTCACCACAATTTCTTGACAATTAATACTTTCTCGGACATACCTTTTCCCCAAGACTGCGTGTGTCCTGGGGTATCAAACTCTGGGATAACTCTAATGCCTCTTAACCGGGCATACTCAATCACCAGACGGACGTCAGCAGGGGTATAGATGAGATTAGAGGAGTATGCTCCCTGTAAAATACTCACATTTAGAGACAGTTTACATAACACTATATCAGCAACTCACTAAATTTGGGCTAAAGTGTTGTAAAACTGCTCTCCAGTCTAAATTGGCCTTTTCTGGTTTATCACATGTACAACTACACTGACAGAACTTTTTGGTTGACTAGTGGAGAGAAAAAAAAACAACCAAAAAACCAAACCGATAAATTCATAACACTGAGACAGATCTCCTTGAAGAGACCATTCTTTCCTCCTTAGCTCACAGTTACTGAAGAAAAAGAAAAGCTAGTTTTTATTCCATCAGATTTCTGAAAGATACAGTTTTCAATTCTTCTCTACAGGGGTAAGTTATTTTTCCCTATTAGCTCTGAAACACAGGGCCCTTGTTACAAGATATGCAAGACTAATGGAAAAATTCTGCCAAGTCAGAAAGAATGGTGTCTTCCTTCAACACCTCTGCTTTTCAGGTTTTGATACAGTGATCAATTTAGCATCAGGCAGTGTTTGTTTTGTGACACTGAATTTGAGTGTTATTCCACTCCCACACAGCCAACAAATGCAACAAATGACCCAGACTGCTACGGTTTCGTGAAACAGATGCTTGCCAAAGAGTCAAACTTTGTAAGAATACATCATGACTCTTCATGACTAGTAGCACCTTAAGCTTCCATTTACCAGGAACACAGCTGAGTTTCTCAGAAAAGGTAATAAAAAACAAGAAGCTTTTCAAAGAGAAGGCTATTGAGACAAAAGCCATCTTCCTCTCTCCAGGTGTCAGTGGGGAATAGAACAGAACTCCACAGCCATTACTAGGAAAAATAATCTGACTGCATCATGCAACTTCTACAGTTTTTGAATTATAAAATTCTTCATGGCATCTGCTCAAGGACTGCCTACATAATTTTCATGAGGGTCAGATTTTAGCAAGCATTTAAAAACCAATCACAACTCTTGTACTTAGGCTTAGTCTACTTAACTATTCATATTTGATTTGGCTTCTACCATACCATGACTTAGAAGGACCTCATTACTTTCAACTAATCTAATAAAGTCTGCTAGAAGTAAAGACACATTGCACTGTATTTGTTTTAGAAAACAACTTCTTACTTTTGTACCTCTTACAGGCATGATGTGTTTTGTAATGTTAACTAGATCTCAGACAGGGCAAAAGTTCTATTACAGTGGTTCCAAATGTAGATCTGGCAGAAAACACTCTTACATTTGATTGGCAGGAAGTCTACCACTCAAACAAACCCACCAATCAAAATTCAAGTAGCGTTCACTACTTACTTGCATACCATTACTGTTTGAAGTCCAAAAAACACTGAGGATCATTCAGAAAATTTGCACAAAAGAGTTAGAAAGGTCATTTACCATGTATCCACCAAGAAAGACTTGAAAATAGTCCACACAGACACTCAGGTAGGATCTTATTGTGGACTTGCTGGTTACTGGTTCTGTAGTACTGTTTCACCATCAGCCAAAGCAGAGGTACTCAACCACTGGTAAACTCTGCGTCTTATTTTCATGAAATATGTGCTGGATCTCAGTCCTCCCACTATGTCTCAATGATGTTCACTCACCTTATCACTTAATTCAGGGAAATAGATGCTCTGGTAAGGGAATGACTGATCATCTACTATATGCCAGTGGAGAACATTGAACTTGTTAAAAGCCATGGCATCCTGTAAGAAATAATGCAATAGAGTCTAGTGAAACACTTCATTTTCACAGAAAATCTATGCAAAAAAAAAAAGGTCATGTCCCAGCATATCCTGCGTACCCAAGAAAGAGAAAACCAACCAAACAAAAAAACCCCTAAACCAAACAAAAAAAGCATAGCACGTTTCACAGAATCCTAGAAGGACACACCTCTACTGTTCCATTCTTCTGTCATCTATTTGCACCACTGCTGTCAGCAAGCTCTTGATCTAAATCACTTCTACCAGCCTGTGTAATATGAACTGCGATAAACACTCATTAATTTCTTCCACTTTAGAACATATCTGCGTAATTCTCTATACACCATCAGCTATTTTGGCTTACAAAAAAGCTAATACTTTTCTAACTAAACACTTAACAGTGTAAGGGAGTTTTCTATAATTCCTATTTAGTACATTCCTTCCTGGTAGTGATTTCTGCAGAACCCATTTCAAATGCACAAAAAAATAAACCATGCTTTTTCCCCACAAAAGACAGTGTTTCCCTTATGTTTTCAGTCATGACAATGTCAGTACTTCCCTTTTTCTGAAACTGAGATCAGATCAATGTTAACACACTTACATTAGAATTATGGCTCCAGTTGGACAGTTACATACATACCTGGCGTTATGCTCGCTTCATAGTCACTAGAAGCGCGTGCTGTGAGTAGGCCAAATAAGTGTTCTCTACATTGTTCATGACTGATTGCAACACAGCTGCTTCCAATCCCTTGCCACAATACAATTATTTCCACATCTCTCCCATTCTTTTTTCACCACTCTATGCTTAAAGAGTTCTTCAGGAACTCCCACCAAATCCCAAAGAGTATTTATACCTTGTCCATTCCCCAAAATTATTTGTTTCATTATACTGCAGAAGTTTTAATTGACACATCTTCATTCATTTCTATCAAATACCATCCTTCCACATAAAAAAATTACAGCTCTTGACCTTCACCTCAGCCACTCTTCTCTCAAGGATAATGCCCTCTCTGGAAATGCAGTACAGCAGCCGAATACAAACATGAAAGGTACCTGAACTGCTGCCCTAAGCATCTAACTACCACACGGCAGTGAAGAGATTACTGATGCTTTATATTACCCTGGATTCAAGCACACACGGAGGTGAGAGGAAGAGCACACTTGTTCTTAAACCAGCAAAATGGCATAAAAGGTAGCTCTACTAAAGTATTAGAGAGATAGATACACATCTGCAATTTAAGGAAAGAAAAGAGAATAGCAAGTTACAGAAACAGAAATCTGGTTACAAATGCAAGTCTTTTGGGACATCTGTTTTAGACAAGAACAACAAACAATGGCACAAGTAACTACTTAAAAAGCACCCACCACTGCAAATGAAACACTACACAAGCACTACTTACTGAACAGGCACTGACCCTGAAGGTAAATACAAGTAGTAAAAATTGGACAAGTACTGAGCATAGTCCAAGGATGACCTCAGAAATGAAGACTGGTTTTACCCGCACTCTTCCTGCCCATCTTAAACCTGTTCTGCAAAGTTCTGCTACATGGAGGGGAAATTTTGAGTATTACTTCATTTTGGAGAAGGAAGACAGAGACAAAACAGGAAAATACCTGTTCATTGACTTCAACTCGCTAAATAATCCCTCCTATAAGGATTTCAACAACAAAAAAAGGAGAGTGAAAGACAGAAAACTCCACAGTTTTCCATCAAGGTGGAAGCATGTAACTCTTAGTGTGCTTACATAAGCTTTTCAGAGAAAGAGATTTGTAGGTTTTTTGTTTGGTTTTTGCTGGGTTTTTGTTTTGTATGCCTGGGTTTTGGTTTTTTTACTACCTTCTGGTGAACATTTTTGATTTTCTCCCTTGCTCTCTAATACTTCATCACTGGTTTGCTCTTAGCAGCCTAAGAAAGGACTACAAAAGCCTGGCTACTGAAAATTCAGACTGGAATTTTCCTGAAATCACTGGCACTGAAGCTAGAACTTGCAAGGTCTCCCATGTATTGCTTGGTGACAGTCAGACGCGTCAGAACATGCTTCCAAGAAATAATATATGAGCTGTTTTAGGCAACAGAAAATACAGAGTTCAAGCAACCACAAATCCCAGTCCCCTTTACAGATTCACTAATTATTGTGTCTGCCCACTTGATTCCTCTCCGGTCTGTTCTGACCTTTGCTAAGCAAAGTTCACTCTGTCGTTTTAGAAGTTAGCCACAGTAGATGGGTTTTTCTTTCATATCAGCTCCAGCTGCTACCTACTTCAGGGGACAAAACACAGCAACAAAAAGCCTTCATTACAATGATACAAAACTGCCCACTTACCAGGTTTGTAAGAATAGATTTCAATGGTAAATAATGCCTTGAACTGTCTAGTAAGATTCCTCTATGAGCAAATCTTGGGAAGTCATTGATTTCAGATTCATTGACAAGAAACTATGAGAAAAAAATGAAAAAAATTAGAATTCCCATTTAATATTCAGTATTTCAAACAGGAAATACATTTTTTTAAAGAAAGTGATTCTTGGAAATCTGTTAACAAACTGAAAAGTTAGTGAATTAAACAGGCAAATCTACTGCTTCTAGAAAAGCACCCAATAAAGAGTGTGGTTGTCTGTTATCAGGACAGTGGTTTTAGTTAATAGCAATACTTACACTTCCATAGTCATCTTCATGAACCAACTGGCTGAAGGTTTCTAAGCCTGGAAAAAATATCAAGAAAGGGATCTGGAATACAACTCAGTACTTGCCCTTAAAGTTTTATTTAAAAACAGGACCATAAGTATTTACAGGCATTGACACAGCTAGAAAGAATACTTTGTAGCTGAGTTACTTTCTTTTTAGCAGTTTCCTTAACTGGTCAAGCACCAGTTTAAAAAATTCCAAAGAGAGAACCTTTCAAATTCTCCATTACACACATACTGAATACTGTCACTACAGCTCAACTGTAGCAAATTAGTCCTCGATTAGTAGGAAGGTTACTGAGAGTAAGGTAGGAATTTCTCATGTTGTTGTGCATCTGTTCCTGTCATTTCTGGACTTGGTTAAGTTTCTACTCAGCATGAGAAATTGATTGATGTAGACTAACAAACCAGTAAGAACAGCAGACTGGAACTTCAGCACGATGATCTTCTTGGTAATGTATTCAGCACGCGCAGTTATTAGGTGCACTCAGAGAATAATCTGCTCTCACTATAGATGAGAAAGCTTTTTAACACCCAAAGTTTGCTTGGCCTGGATGATTTCGGGCACAGCGAGAATGCACTTACAGTGCACCACTGGATCGAGATGCTGTGCATCTGGACTGAGAGTCTAACCAACAACATTGAGTATCCTTCTGGCCTGACCAAGCTTACTTCCAATGACATACCAAATGAGGGCATAGCTCAGTGATTAGCTGGTTCTTAGTCTGCCATGAAGTTTGTATAAGCCCCAAACAAATAACTTTATATGAAAAGTAGCAGCTTACCTCTTAAAGCACCCCATACCTCGTAAGCTTTCAGTATAGCCACAGGCTCAGTTACAGTTAAATGATCTAAAGAAAAGAAAAGAAAAGGGTTATTCCTCAAGAAAGCATGAATTGACAACACAATGCTAAAAGGCATCAAACAGTTTCTTCAAGTGTCACATCTCCCTTTGTTTTTTAAATTTCAACCAATCCTGTTTTTAATGGTTATAGCAAGTATTTTTCATTTATCTTTTTCTGATACAACGCAAGCTACTGTTCAGAGAGTGAACAGTTAGTAAGAAGATAAAACAAGTAAGGTGCTTATTAATGGCCATGTTAAAATGCTGTACACAGGCCAAAATTCCAGCCAAGTTTAACTTTATTTGTTTAAAACGTAACAGATTATATTTAGGCTTTTAAGGGTTGAGTAACTATGCGAAATCTAACCACAAAAAGTTTACTTCTCCTTTTACCTTCCTTCCATTTAGATTACGCTTACAAATACTTTTTTAGAGATACAACTTGCAGTGTAATATTGTCGGGTGCTAACTATAAAGCCCTAATTACAAAGGAAAAAAACTAATAATCAGATCATAGAATAATACAATACTCTGAACTGGAAGGGGCCGACTAGAATCATCAAGTCCAACTCCTGGCCCTGCACAGCACACCCCAAAAGTCACACCATGTGCCTGAGAGCATTGTCCAAACACCTCTTGAATACAAACAGGCTTGGTGCTGTGACCACTTCCCTGGGGAACCTGTTCCAGTGATCAATCACCATGCGAGTGAAAAACGTTTTCCTAATGTCCAACCTGAATCTTTCCTGACACAGCTTCAGGCCATTCCCTCAGATCCTGTAACTGGGCACCACAGAGGAGAGATCAGTATCTACTTCTCCCCTTCCTCTCATGAGGAAGTTGTAACTGCAATGAGGTCTCCTCCCAGTCTCCTCTTCTCCAGGCTGAACAGAACAAGTGATCTCAGCCTCTCCTCATACGGCTTCCCCTCAAAGCCCTTCATCATTTCATTGCCCTACTTTGCACAGTCTCTAAGAGCTCAATATCTTTCTTATATGGCACCCAAAAGTGCACACATTTTTCAAGGAGAGGCTGCACCAGCACAGAGTAGAACAACTGGCTACTGATGCTGTGCCAGGTCACCCTACCGACCCCAACATCTAATGAACACGTGTATCGGGGCAGTGAGATGAAGCAAGGTAACTAAAATGAAGAATGGTATCTGAAGCAATCCATAACAATCGTCCCCTAAGTCTGAGTAACGAAGTACAAAATACTGGTGAGAAAAAAAGCTAAAATAATTTTGGTTTTGCATGTAAGGTGGTTCGGTAAATTTTAGTGAAGAAACAAATATATTTTAAATAGATTTTTTTAAATCATGTACATATATATATATGCATACATATATATAAATACATTATATCTATAAACCTACAAATTTATATTGTTATTTAAACAGCAAAGCAATAATAAACTGACCAGAATTGCACATA
>VWZF01000145.1:157122-171956 GCA_013396755.1 Sclerurus mexicanus | reverse complement strand
GACCTCTTTGCGATCTTCAACATCCCCACGAGGGGAAGAGGAGCGGCCGGCGCTGATCTCTTCACTCGTGCCCAGTGACAGGACCCGAGGGAATGGTGTGAAGCTGTGTCAGGGAAGGTTCAGGTTGGATATCAGGAAAAGGCTCTTCACCCAGAGGGTGGTCGGGCACTGGAACAGGCTCCCAGGGCAGTGGTCACAGCACCAAGGCTGGCAGAGTTCAAGAAGCGTTTGGACACTTCAATCAGGCACATGGTGTGGTTTTTGGGGTGTGCTGTGCAGGGCCGGGAGTTGGATGCGATGGTCGTGGTGGGCCCCTTCCAACTTGTCATATTCTATGATTCCGTGATTCTCTGTCAACCAGCACCATGTGGTCCTGCATGTGGAACCACTCCACAGAATAATGAGGGAGTGCAGCTGGGCCGGCTTAATTTCTGTATGGAAGGGGTGTGATGTGGGCCACACTTTTAAAAAGGAAAAACTCTGCTTCTCTTGTACTGCTACCAAACAATTTCAGTCTCAGCAGAAACTACTTTTTCATAGGCCTTCTGTGGATTGTGTTATAAGTGATATTGTAAATAAACAGGAGTCTGAGTTGCAGTGAAGTGTTTCAATCTTTTACCAGACAGCCCAGGTGTTTTGGCCAGTCTTGGGAATTTTGCAAATTTTGGGAAGTTGTTATGAAGTGTTCAGAATAAGAATCAAGTATTTCAAGGTTGGAAGTCAGAGTGGGGAGGAATTCGGGCTTCGAGCCACCTCTAATTGAATGGTTAATGTGACCACTGAAGTGGCATGGCTGTTGCCACAGCTGATGCACCAGTCAAGCCCAGAGCAATGACATCTGCATGCTGCTGCCCTAGAGTAACTGAGGAGCCAGGCAGCCCTTGTCCCTCAGCCGTCCTCCTGTGGAATGTTAGCTCTGTAGTCACGTGCTCCCGATTGTGACATAGACTCTTAAGTTTTGATAAAATAAGTAAAAAAAACTAAAAAAAAAGTCTCCATAATGAAGGTTGCATCTGTTTGCAAAAAAACCACATCTTGCTGTGAAATTACTAAGAAGCAACAACCCTCTTCTTCAGTAGGGTTGCCCTCCTCTTTCAGGCTGTGTCTTTGCAAATTTGGAGGAGCAGCTCTTTACACTATCTGGAAGGCTCCCTAGTAAGTGCAGGTACCTCACCCAGTCTGAGAACAATTGCAGGGCTGGGCTGCACAGCAGTTTATGAGGAGGTGAATCATGACTGCCAGATGCCTGCACTGCTGCTCTCTGGTCACACAGACAGATTTATGTGATCTGACACCCTCAGCAGTTCCAGGGAGATGATCTAATCTCATCCCTGTCCAAAAATAAAAAAGTGATGGCACACTGGTAAGAGAGGGAATAAACAGCAGGATGAGGGGAAGGCTGGGAATTTGCCAGGCATGTTTGACCTGTGTGCTGCTCCTGAAGGGAATGAATCATGAAACATCCTGGGTTTGTCATTCACTGTATCCATCCATGCAACTGGAGGACAAAAAAAGCTTGATGGAAAGTGTTTGATGCAATCTATCCATAGCAAGATGTTATTTAACCATGTCATGCTATAAGGAAAAGACAAATTTTTTTTATGTGATATTGGAGAGACACACAGGACATAATGCCTGCGCATCTACCCTCCTGCCCCCTGAATGCCATGAGATATGTGGAAATGGCAGTACTCTTTTTTTCTGACATTCTCAGAGACAGTTGTTACCCTTCACTGTTCAAGCAGTGTCAAAGGTTTCAAGTTGCCTCTTACATACACCTTCCCTTTGCCTGGCGTGATTGTCTCCTCAGCTGTGCTGACTCAACTGTTCGTGTTGCTTAGCTCATTTTCTAAGGAAACCTGACTGTAGTGTCTTTAATGACCATGAACAGTCTCAGCTTGCACTGGCATTTTTAGACACTATTATGTTTGAAGTGCTGCAATGTAATACAGATATTGGATCCAAGGACTGGTTCCAAGCTCACAGGGAAGAAGTAGAGTATAAGCAGGGCACCATAGGATTGAAGAGTATTTAACTGCAGGCTGTTGTCTTCAGGGGCCAGGTGATTTCAGTGGGGTTTCCACTGAACACAGCAGAACATTGAAACAGCAAAGCTGGGACTGTAAGTCGTTCCAGAATAAGTATAATGTAAGAAGACACTGTGCTTCATGCTCTGTTTTAAAAACAGAGGTCCAGTGTCAACTCAAGGTCTTGGATGTGGAAATCTACCATGCTTTATATCCTTAGCCTCTTCTGAAAGTTTGATATTGTTTTCCTGAGAGGAATGGATTTTGATCCTTCTTTATTGTAGACTTATGGCCTAGACTGTAAACTGTGTTAGAATGGGAATGTTCTCTTATCTATGCTTGTAAAGACTTACACAATTTCATAGTTTATACATACCTAGTGAATAAGTACTAGAAGTACTATTTTGCAATACTATTTGGAAGTTTTTTAAACAGAAGTGCAATCATGAGTCATTCAAATAAGGAACTTGCATCCCCTGATTCTATTAGAGATAGCTTTTCCATTCTCTAAGGTAAAAATTCAATTTCATTTACATATAGACTAAGCCTTTCTTCTAGGAGGTCTAAAAAGGGGAAGAAAAATGCTACTGTGAAAAAACATTATAAATGTAGCTGAACTTGACTTCTACAACAGAATTGTACAGATTCCTTCACACACGCACTCTGTTAAATAGGAATAAAAATAAAAGCAGGGAATCTCAAGATCTCACCTTGCTCACCAAAATGGTGAAACAGGGCCGCACAGCACTGACTTTTACAGAAGGAAATTCTAGTTGTGCAGCTCTCAGTTATTCCAATTGTTCTATGACTACAGCAGTCACCTCAAAGTGACAGGAGACCTCTCAGCAGTGTTTCCAGATGTGCAAAGAAGTATACCATATAGTGTCTGTGGTTGACTCCTTTTCTTATTTGAAAAATAACAAAGCAGCAGAGAGGAAACAGTGACTTACTATCACTGAGTAATATTTTGTGGCCACTGCAGTCTTGTCAACATATGGGAATGTTACTACCCAGTAAACCAGAGTGTGAACTGAGACCAGACTGGGAATTGCACATCAGAGTCTCCTGAAGACATTTTTTTGAGTACATTAAAGGTTCATCCGTTAATTTTTGAAATAAATTTATCACAGTTACCAAGAAGTATGAGTTTCCCATTATTTGGAATCCAGCTGATATTTTACTTTCTTCATTTCCAAGCTAAGCTAAATTTCTCAGACAAATCATAAGTAAATCTTTTCATCATTGTTGTGAGAAGGTTTCCTGTTCCACTAACTGAGTATTGGAACATATCCTGTAAGTATGAGTAGTACATATCCTTTGCAGATGGGACAGAATCTTTACATGCAGTTGTTTACTCTCTAGGTAAGTGGCATAGGGTACCTCAGCTTAAGATCTTGCCTAGAAGGGGGAGTTGTGACTCAATAAGGTAGGATGATAATTTCATACTACAAGTAGCTGCTCACGTTAATTTCCTCTAGGGAAAGATTGTGAAGATTCTGCAGTTTGGAAATGGAATAAACTTGAGCAGGAAGTTGCTGCACTATGTATTCCTAACCTACCTTCTACCGTCTTCTCTACGGTGATTGTATGTTCAGATTTTTTCCAGATGTATGTTCTCTTTTATCCTGGCCACTTGTTACAGATCTGTTTTTAAGAACATCCTTTATTTATGAAAAGTATCCAGGCATCTATTTGATCTAGAAGACTGGAAACCCTGACAGCCTAGAAATTCTGTATATGACCAAAGAGTGTCAGAATTATGGTCTTAGGACTATCTGACTTCAAGTATGTTTGTTGGCAGAAGAGAATTTCAAAGTGGAAGAGTATACAGGAGCTATGTGTGAGCTACATGCTGAGAATGTTGGTACTGTGTTGACATACATAATTAGGGATAAGAACTAAACAAAACAGGATGTTTAACTGATGTAACTTCAAGGAAACTCACGGGCTAAAAATGTTTCAAACAATAGTAAGGACAGTTTGTGAATGGATGCACATGCCAGATGGATGATTAGTGTAAGTATGTGAACCAGCTAAAAATCAGCCTGTGGACACAGCATATATAATACACATATACTATTCTGTAAAGGGAATTGTGGTTTAGGCTGCAAGCTTCTGTGTGTATTATTGTCTGACTAATGTTTTAATATTTGTTATGTTGTTTGGGTACAACGAAATTTGTATGATTCTGGTACTGAATCAGGTCTGTGGCTTCAGTGTTTAGTCTGTGGCTAGAAGGTGTGAAAAACATGTTAGGAAGAAAGTGTTAGCACATGCCAGATGCAGAAATGTTGTAGTCTACTGGCTGGCTATAAAACTCCTCATGGTCTTTTGTTAATTTTTTTTTTTCTTTCTTTTCCCCACAGCTGTCTGGGAACTCTTTGAAAGTGAGATCTGGAGCAGTGCTGGCTCCTGGTCTGGGGACTTCAGATTCATGGAGTTTCCTATTCTGATAGAAAAATGTCTACTCCCAAATAGATTGCTCTGGGGTCTTTGGTTTCATCAGCCCTGGTTCTTTGGTCTGTAGCAATTGCAAGGAGATATCAGAGGGAGAAAAAGGATGAGTAAGGCCTTTTGTACAGTCTGTTGTGACTGTTTTGTGCCTGATCATTTCGTTTTTTGCCTGATCAGTTGCCTGCTGATTTCTCAAGCCGTTGGCCATCACTGCACACACAGTTTGTCAAGTAGAACATGGTAGAGGTGTTGTGGATTAGAAGCAAGGTAGTCATCAAAAGAGTATCTATTTTGAGCACAGAGGAATAAGGACTACTCAAGCAGAAGGAGAATTTCTTACACTTCTAGGACTAATTCCCTGAAGATCTCTAGATCTTTTACCATGTAGCTGCAGCTGATAACATGACAAGGCAGCATAGAACATAGACCAGGTACTGAGCTTGCTTGTTAGATGCTCCATCTTCTGGAAGTTGATCAAGCTCAATGTAGTGGGTTGACCCTGGCTCAGTGCCAGGTGCCCACCAACAAAAGCTGCTCTGTCACTCCCCTCCTCAGCTGGGCAGACCACAGAAGATATCAAAGAATTATAGAATGGTTTGGGTTGGAAGGGACCTTAAGATCATCTCATTCCAATGTCTCTGCCATAGGCAGGGACACCTAGAAGATGGATGAGAGACTATATGATGAATATATGGTGAAAAGCTAATAAGGACAGGGAGAGATCACTCATGAATCATTGTCATGAGGAAAACAAACTTGACTTTGGGGAATTTTATTTTTTTTTACTAATCTACTCAGAGTAGCATAATGAGAAATAAAATCAAATCTTAGAATCATCTTCCTCCACTCCTCCCTTCTCCCCTGGACTCAACTTCACTAATAATTTTCTGTACCTTCTGCCCCTAAGCAGTGCAGGGGCTCAGGGAATAGGGGCTGTGGTCAGTTCAACACATGTCTCTGCTGCTTCTTCTTCCTCAGAAAGCATACTCCTTACAATCTTCCACTGCTGCAGTGTAGTTCCCTTCCACAGGAGACAGTCCTCCAGTAAATTTTCCTACCTGAGCCCTTTCCAAAGGCTGCATTTCTTCACAAATTGCTCCACTGTGGGTCTCTCCCATAGGGTGCAGTCCTTCACGAACAGACTGCTCCAGTGTGGGTGCCCCATGGGGTCACAAGTCCTGCAAGAAAACTTGCTCCAGAGTGGGCTCATCTCCACAGTTTCACAGATCCTGCCAGGAGCCTGCTCCAGCATGGGCTGCCTACATGGTCACAGTCTCATTCTGGCATCCACCTGCTGCAGCAGGGTCTTCACAGACTGCAGGTAGGTATCTGATGCACTATGGACCAACTTGGGCTGCAAAGGAGCAGCCTTCCTCACCAAGACCTTGACATCTGCAGAGCTGTTGCTTTCACATATTCTCACTTCTTTATCAGGCTGCAGTTGCACAAGGCATTTTTTCCACCTTCTTACATACATTATCCCAGAGGAGTTACCACCATCCCTGATGGGATCAGCCTTGGCCATGACAGGTCTGTTATGGAGCTGGCTGACATTGACTCTGTTGGACATGGGGAAAGCTTCTGGCAGCTTCTCTCAGAAGCCACTCCTGGAGCCCCTCCACTAACAAAAACTGGCCACAAAATCTCAATGTGCCTGACTCTGTACAGCAACTTTTTGTTGGTGGTGGTGGTTTTTGTTTGTTTGTTTGGGTGGGATTTGGTGGGTTTTTTTTGGTTTTGTGGGGTTTTTTGTTTGTTTGTTATATTTTTTTTTTGAGGTGACTTCAGAATTCTATGATCTCAAGAGAGAAGAGACCATCCAGATAAGCAGGCTGGTGAATCAGGAAGAGGAGTGGTACAGAAACGCATCTGCTAATGTATTACGAACCAAAGGCAGACACACATGGACACAAGTACTGTACCTTTGTTTGAGATTAAATTGCTGTCACAGCATCTTAGTCACTTATCTGTTGCATGATTGCAATAAATTACACATTGAAAACACAGATCCTTCTCTGTTCCTTTATTTATACTAAACTGTCCATGTATAAAAGCTCTAAAAGGGGTGTTTTCTAGAGAAGTGCCTTGTCAGCACTGAATGTGAACGTGACAGAATAATTGAAATGTCCAGAAACATCTGGTAGGAGTCTCCACAAAATGTCTGAGGTGCAGAACCCTTGCAAATTTTATAGGTTGAAGACTTCCTTAATAATCAAAGAGGACAAAGTCTATATAGAAAGGTACTTCCTTTCTTTGTGCGTTGTTTTTTGTTGTTTTGTTGTTTTTTTTTTTTAATTTAAATTTGATTAAGCCTAACAATATTATGAGGAAAGATGGCAACATTTTTCGCCCTCTTCTGAAGCCAAATCTTCGGCAGCAGGTGGTGCTATGTTCTCACTGAATCAGCGTTTGTCTCTCGTTCCTCGGGACCTCACCCTGACAGTGAAACTACAGGCGTGATGGAAACAACTAGTCTCGTCTGCATCTTTTTTTCAGCTGATTACAAACTGTCCTGGGATTCCATGTACATAGGTTTTTGCTAAGTTCCTCCATGCTGTGCATATATGGCAAAATAAATATTGTTGCACTTCATCACTGAAGAAATCCACGTGAATCAGATGCCTACTTAATGATTACTTGTATTTTACAGTATTTACTGATTACAGATTGCAGGATAATAGTAAATTGTGTGATTGTTACAGCTTTCAGTGCACAAGGACAAGCCTGTGTCCTCTTTAAGGACAATAAAATAATTTTCCACTGGAAAAAAAGATAAACCAGGTATGTTTAGAGAGGAAAGAAATAAAACTATTTTTTCTTGTGACCTCAGTAGATATTGTTTCTGACTCCTTCCTAACTGTCACTGAAAATGCTAAACTTTGGATGAATTCCATTGCTGAGGCCTTGGAAAAGTTTTCATCTCCTTCTTGTAATTTTACTTTGCACTAAGTCTCCACTGAACAAACACACAGTGTTTTCAAGTGGAGACCCAGTTCTCTGGAGACGGTTGTGTTGTGTCTGTTGTGATGAGATGCCCAATTGCTGAACAGTACAATTTAGCCAGAGAGGATGACAGCCCCATAGGTAGAACTTCAGAAAGCCTTTGAGAAACCTGAGGACTGGACTAACAGAATGCTCATGAACTTAAGTGCCTTGTGCATCAGAACAGGCTGGTAATTTCTGCATTGTAGAACTGGAACAAGCTGTCTGGAGAGGCCACAGTGTTTCATCCATGGGGCCTTTAAGCTTGGCCAAGTAAAGCTTAACGTGACCTCATCTGGTCTTGGTGTTAATCCACTCTGTGAAGAAATCCTTTCCTGCCAAAACGCTTTCATCAGTGCTGCTGTAGCTTCGTGCCAGCTGCATTAGATCTATTTTATACACTACACTTAAATTAAGAATACACACTGATTAATGACCTAAATGTGTGTGACATAGAAGTTATTAGGCCCAGTACCCTAAAGATATTGTCTTCTGTTCACCTTGAATACCCTAAAAAAAGGTTCAGCTGCTCTATGCCACTTGGCCATGCTGTGCCTCTCTCTGCTGCAGTTGAACAGAGAGACCCTAGAGCTTCACTATCACTATGTCTTGGTGTACTGGGGTAGGTCGGGTGTTGTAAAGCTGACTTGGATATGGAGCAAAGCTATCACTGCATTTATTATGTTCTGGAAGGGAAGTAAATCTTTTAGGAAGAGCAAAAGAGAAGAACAAAAAAAAAAAGGTGCATGTGTCACTCAGTGCTCCAGTTTTCCCACTGAGATAAAGTCCCAGGTTCTGGCTCAAGGGTGGTCAGATCACCTAGCAAGAAAGGTGTTAGGAAAAGGTGAAAGGCAGAGATCCTCCAAAAATGTTTGGGATGTTTGTGTTACACTTTCTGTCATAAATGACCCTGTCCTGCATGACATCCTTGTCTCTAAATGGGGAAGACATGGATTTGATGGGTGGATTACACAGTGGATAAAGAATTGGCTGGATGGTCACACTCCATCAGTGACAGAGTTGCAGTTGATGGCTCAATGTCCAAGTGGAGACCAGTGATGTGTGGAGTTCCTCAGTTAGTATTGTGACTGTTGATGATGTGGACAGAGGGATTGAGGGCTCCCCCAGTGAGGTTGCTGACAACACCAATCTGTGTGGTGCAGTTTACACACTGGAGGGAAGGGGTGCCATCCAGAGAACTTTGAAAGTCTTGAGAGCTTGGCCCATGCAAACCTCATGAAGTTCAACAGGTCAAGTGCAAAGTCCTACACTTGGGTCAGGGAAAGACCAAGCACAAACACAGGCTGGGTGTAGAATGGCTTGAGAGTAGCTTTGAAACAAAAGACTTGGAGATGTTGGTGGATGAGAAGCTCAATGTGACCCAGCAAAGTGCACTTGCAGCCCAGAAAGCCAATTGTATCCCAGGCTGCATCAAAAGAAACATGGCCAGTGGGTCAAGAGAGGTGATTTTGTCCCTCTGCTCTTGTGAGACCCCACTTAGAGCACTGCATCCAGCTATGGGGCATTAAATATTAAAAAAGACATGGACCTGTTGGAATTAGTCCAGAGGAGGGCCATGGAAATGATCACAAGGCTGGAACACCTCTCTGATGAGAGGCTGAGAGAGTTGGGGTTATTCAGCCTGGAGAAGACAAGGCTCTTGGGAGAACTTATAGTATCTTCCAGTACCTAAATGAGGCCTGCAAGAAAGCTGAAAGGGACATTTTATAAGGCTGTGTAGTGATAGGACCAGAGGGAAAGGCTGTAAGCTGAAAAAGGGTAGGTTAATATTAGATATTAGAAATAAATCTTTCACTGAGAGAATAGTGAGGCAGTGGATGAGGTTGCCCAGAGTAGCTGTGGATACCCCATCCCTCAAAGTGTTCAAGGCCAGGCTGGATGGGGCTTTGAGCAACCTGGTCTGGTGGAAGGTGTGGCTGCCCATGGCAAGGGGGTTGAAACTAGATGACCTTTGAGGTCCCTTCTGGCCCAAACCATTCTATGAGTCTGTGATCTGTTCGGTATCTGTAGGTCCAAAAGGTCAGATAGTTTTGCCAACCACTAATGTGTTCTAGTTTATTGCCAAATTAGGTCTGGTGTATTGTTCACTGCTGGCAAATTGTTGCTGATTTTTCATTTTTTTAAAAACAGGACTATGATGTCAAAAAGCAGCAAGCTGCATGCAGGGTAGTCTTTCAAGAAGAAAATAATCTAAACCCGTTTTTTGCAGTGTCAAATACAGACTCCATGATGCAGGATTGTGTGGATGGGGGAATATGGAGGAAGGAGATATGAATTAGCCTCCTTAGGCTCATTTCATTTTTAACATGAACTTTGATTAGAGAAGAGGCATGCTTTATGAAGCAGTAAAGAAGCCAGTACATACAAACTCTTCCACTGCTCCTTATAAAATGAAATAAGAACATGTGTTAGAATTACAGCATGGATGCAAACAGGACCCAGGGCACACACAAGGCAGATGCATTTTCTAGACCAGAAAATCAAAGATAAATGTATATTATTTTTTTGCCTTGAACTTCATGAGAACTGTGAAAGGAATACCCTATGTTTTAGACAATAATATAGGTAATAGTATATTAAAAAATCTCCAGAGAGAAAAACTTTGAGGATACTGTTTTATTTTTAAAAACACTTGTCTTTCTCTTGGACAACAGTGTTGCAGTGAGACCTTGCAGATGCTTTCAATAAAAATTGATAGTGGGACACAGATACATGAATTACACCAAAGACTGAGGATAAGGCCAGTTCTACCTGCCATATAATTTACAGATGTTCTGATTTAGCTTGGGATTGCTCTGTTTCTGACTTCATTAGCATGGTTTTGGCTGGCGTGTTACATTTGAAGAGCTATGTCTCCTTTGCAAAGTATTTGAAGACCTCCTAACATAAACATTATTATTATTTATAGTCTTTATGTTCTTAGCTTTTGGAAAAAAAAATGAGCGTAGATTTGTAAGTCTTGTGTGAAGTGTGTAACAAGCTGTTTGTTTTGATTTTTCCTTTGTTATTGTTATTGTATAATATTTGTTTATACTGCTGTAGTTAGTCAAGTTTAATTTCATTCTCCAAGATATGCTACAGACATATTCTGAGTGACAGATCACTAGAAGTGTCAGGATGTTTAGCAGTGCACAGAAGCTGAATTGTTTTTACTTTCAATAGCAGAAGTCATGCAGAGGAGTCTCAAGACTGATTTAACCAGGCCTTCTTTGAGGGATCCAAAAAGGGAAAAAATTCACTTATGTTTCCAACACAGTAACATTGCAGGGAATGTGCAGGGTAGTTTTCTTGCAGCACTGCACAAGTGCATTGTCTCTCTCTTCTTAGTAATATTTGTACACAGAATATTTCTGTGTACTCTGTCCTCCTTGAGAACAGCAGAATAATTGTTCTGCCGTTGCACAAGCAGAATCAGATATGCTCTCAGTCCTGATTGCTTTCTGTTTACTATAAGAGAACAAAGAGTTTCTAAGAGAAAGGGGAAAGAATACATTGGCAATTAGGCTGATACGTACAGTGAGAGATATTAATTACCTCATTAGTCTTGTCACAGCTATCTCAATCATTATACACAAGCCTTTAGACATGGGATGTGAGAAAATGCTTCTGGCTTTGGGCACAAACAACATTGAGGAGTCATTCAGCTGACTATTCACTTCCATCAAGGGAAATGAATAGCCAGCTTTGTGTTTACCTGTACTGTGCCACTAAATCTGTAACTCTAAATGTCCTGGTCTTGTAGCTGGCTGTACATTAAACGCGAAGTTTTCTGACTTGTTTAAGAGGCCTGCTGAAATGCTAATCAATCAGGCAGTCACTGGAATTGTCTTTAGAGAAGAGAACTAATGGCTGCATCGGGACAGGTCTTAATCTGCAAAGTGGGGTATGTTATTGGTGATCACCTTAACTTGACTTCTGAGGAACTATCAGTGATGGTGGATCAACCATCATATTTTTCATGGACAGAATGGTGAATGTTTTCCCATTTTTTGAGTCCTGTCTAAGCCTTGGGTCATGTTTATTGCCTCTGTTGGCTTTCAGATAAATACAAGTTACAGACTCTTGTTATTTATAGGTCTGAAATTAATTTTACCCTTTCAGCTATTATGTATCTCAAAAAATTTGGAAATGTTTTCTAGGTTTTTAGTGGATATATTTTAAACCTGTTTTAAAAGTTGGTGTTTAGTAAATTTGAAGAGAGCTAGGCAAATTAACCATTTAACTATGAAATTTACCTTAGACTGTAGCCTCCAGGTTTCTCCAATACACTATTAGGACTGCTTCCCTTTACCTGATCATTGAGATGTCTGGGTTTTTTTTTAAATGACTATGCTCCTGCTTGGGATTTACTGAAATAGAAGGTATGGTATGAGAAGTAGTATGTTTGAAACAGGACTCAAAATGAATTGAGGAATGAATTGAGGTTAATGTTACTTTTTAGAAACAGAAGTTATGAGATCATATTATGATGACATTTTGAATGGGATTGTAAAGTAGACAGATTATTGTTGCCTTTTTTTCTTTCTTTTTTTTTTTTTCTTTTCAGGGATAAAATCAGAAAGTCACACTGATGCACCAATTACTCTAAAAATGTGTTTTCACTTGGTAATACTCATGTTTCTATATATCTTGTATTTTATTAAACTAAATCCTGCATTTAATGAAATGTACTGTCACTACAAGGAAAACTAGTGGTTACTGTCCAACTCCTACGTTAGTGGTTATTTTTTCATGCCATTCTTACAATTCTTTATTTCTGCCTTGCTGTGTGCTCCAAGTCTTCTGTGTCCTGTCTCTTCTGACATCTTGGTGAAACACCATATTTGTGACATAGTGTCTGCTGCTTTTCTTTATGTTTTTACCTACTTGCCTTTTCATTCCCTGATCTATCTCATACTTCAACTATTGCATTAGAAACCTGGCTTTTCTGAGAAACCCAAACAAGCTTTTCAGATGTCATATGGCCCTTTGAGAACTGGCACTTTCATTTCAAGTAATATTTGAAAACACATTTCTGTTCCTTACACAGAAAAAAAAAACAACAAAACAAACAAACAAGAAAAATCCCACAGTGCAATTCCAAATTGGAGGAATTAAAGGATATTAGTTTTCAATGTCTTCAGAATTTTTAGCTAACTGCTTGATATGTTTTTGGATATGGTTACAGTTACCAGCAACTTTTGTACTAATGGTTTCCATTTCATTTCCATTAGTTGCTTGCCCTGTTTTTTGTAAATATTACCTACAATTATGTGCCATTTACTGCTGGAAGAATAAGTAAGTGCATATTTAAAATGCAGTCAAGTGACATTTTAGTCTGAAATTGAAATTTTAAGTGCATCTCTTTAAACATGATAGCACTGATGATTCAGTCACATGATTTGCCATTAACTGTATCACAAACATTTCCTGTAGCTTAACTTGCTATTCCTATCCCTTGCCCTCTTCAAATAAATGGACTTCCAGCAACAGTTTTGACAATACTTTTGTCTACAAGTAATAAAACATCTGGAAATTAGACTAGATGGATAAAACAGTTCCATGTAATAATATGTATCTGGCATTCATACAACCTTTGTATAATGCATGTTTTTTATGGACCAGATGTGGCATTTATGTGTTATGAGGAACAGAGGCATGTTCCGTCATGCTTTTTATTGCATTTAAATGCAAGGTATATTTTAATAACTCTCAGAGGGAATTGTCTCCTATTGATTAGAAACTGTCAGTGTGTTAGACATAAACCTGAAAAAGCAAATGAATCTGTCAGAAAACTGTAGATGAAATTTAAGCTGACATTAAGCTGTATATTTATTGTGAGCTGGCTCCAAAAAAAAAAGAAGAGAAAAAAGAAAAAGAAAAAGGCAACTAATAAATTTCTACTTATTCCTCCAGTGAAGGTGATCTATGAAGCCTTTGATCTAAGAGTTGTTTATTTCTTTTCTAGGACTCTGTTCTGTTAGATTTGCAGGTCTATGAAATAATTATTCTTTTACATCTATTCTTCAGCCTTTCACATTTGCTCATTAAGACAACAGCTTTGCATAAAAGACAGCTGCAAAGTCTCATTTTTACAGTCTTGCAATGACATTTTCAAGTAAGGTGAATTAAACTTCTATTGGGTGGAAAAGGGATTCCACTGAATCATGTCCACCTTGCCACATTTGCCATTGATAATTTCCAAACAACCTTGGAAAGCAGGTAACTGAGCTGTTCTCTCCTCTATGCCTTTCCTTTGTCTAAGGCTTGTGCTATTTTCAGCCTGAATCATCCCTGCTTTTTCCACAGTGGCAATTAGACCCTTCTTTCATTTACCATTCCCATTTCTGTTGAGCACATTGAGCTTTGTTTGCATGACATTTTGTATTTGCTCTAATCCTTTGTTCCATGTCCTTTTACATGATTATTACTTGTACAAGAGCTGTCATTGTCCATCTCTTACAGTTTCTGTAGTTTGCTTTTTCTTTTTTTTTCCTTTTACTTGGCAATATCTCCTCAAAAAACAAACAAACAAACAAACATAAAACCCCCTCTTTCTTCATATGTATTTCCAAATATGTTTAAGTTGTTTTAAAGCAAGTGTACTGAGGCCAGCCTTGACAGGAGTCAGTATCAGAACACTGTAGTTCTTGTAGTGCATCCTTGCTTCTCTTAACTTCTTTACTTTCTTAAGGGGAGGAAAAGCCTACAAGGATGGTGGTTTGGCATCTATGAAATTTAATTTTTTTTAAACTTTGTAAGAGGACACCAACTAGTGCAGTAATTTGCTTATCTTCTGCAGTAGTGAAGGCTAGAAATCTTGAAGCCATCCTTGAGCCTGAACTGATTTCTAAATGTGCTACCCTCCTTACAGTTTGCTTGTGGTCACTGACCTTTCACAATCCCTACAGCACTGCCAGGCTTCTTCCTTAATTCAGCTCTAGCTCTGCTGAAATTCTTATTCATTCTTGTATTGTTTCCTGTCTCAACTTTTTCAGTTCCTTCTTTTACAGTTCTTCTAAAGCCCTATAATCTTAGGTTTCAGGAGACAGCAAATACTGTGCTTAGACTGCTTTTTCATGTATATTCTTCATCCATCCCTTCAGTCAGGCATCTTTGAATTCAGGTTCAACATCAGACTTCTACTTTTCAGAACTATCACTAGATTTGGAACATTTTTACTGATTTTGAGTCTGTAATGAGCAGAGCAGGTATACATTTATTCAGTAACAAGATTGACAAAGATAAAAGAAAATCATGGTGTAGAGAAATAGGCCTGATGTTCAAACACAAGATCCAGTGTTTCTGTCAACCCTTTCATTATAGTAACATATCAACTGTCACATATGGATTTACTCCTAATCTATAGCC
>VWZF01000145.1:143583-157102 GCA_013396755.1 Sclerurus mexicanus | reverse complement strand
TATAGCCCTGACAGAGAGACTGAGACACTAGTATATCTCAGCCTGAATATATAATTCAGATATGAGGGACAGCATGAAGTGGTTCCATTAGGAAAAAAATAATAATTCTAAGCCAAAATATTAGAATGCTTTCAAAGTCCAAACTGGAACAATTTTAATTTTTTTTTTTTAAATTTGTCCATTACTATTTTCAAGTAGACTCAGCCTGCTTGTGCCAGACATCTTTAGTGGCCGCTGACATCATCCTAATATTCAAGACATACAGCAGGCACCACAAGAAACCAGTGTGATCAAACAGAGACCATCTGACTGAGCTCAAACACAAGAAAGAAGTGTAGGTGAAGTGGAAGATGGGATATACCACCAAGAATAGAAACACCAGCTCAGGGATGCAGGGATGAAATTACTAAGACAAGAGATTGGCTGTTATTGAAACATATCAGGCATGGGAAATGCAACAAGAAGGTCTTCTGCAGATGTGTTGGGAGCAAAAGGGAGACCAGGGAAAACACGGACTTGGTGGTGAATCAGAGAGGTGATCTACTAATGAAGGGCATAAAAGATGCTGAGGTACCTAATGCTTTATTTATTTCAGTCTTTCCTAGCAGGATCTCCTGCTAAGCTTTCCAGGTTCTGCCAGTTAGTTCTGTTTCATCGTTTTGTCAGTGACCTGGATGCAGGAGGTGAATGCACCATTAGTAAGTTTGTTGATGATACTAACGTGGCAGGTGATTTTGACTCTCTTGAGGGCCAAGAAGCCTTGGAGAGGGATCTAAATAGAGCATTAGGCAATCATCAATGGCATGAAATTTAAGAACAAATGCTGGATTCTGTACCTGGGACAGAGTAAGGTGTTGGGAGAAACNAGCAGCCCTGCAGAGAGAGATCTGGGGTGCTGGTCAGCAATAGTTCAGTGTGAGTCAGCACAGTGCCCTGGCAGCCTGGAGGGCAAACAGCAGCCCAGGGTGCATCAAACACAGCACTGCGAGCTGGTCAAGACAGGTGTTTATCGGCTGTATTCATTGGTGGTACAGCCTCACCTGGAGTACTGTGTACAGTGCTGGGCCCCACAATTTAAGAATCAGAGGAGAAGAATGTGAAGGTCCTTGAATGTGTCTGGAGGAGGACAACAAGGCTGGTGAGAGGGCTGGAAGGCATGTTCTGAGAGCAGGCAGTAAGGCCTGTGGGCTTGTCTAGTCTGGACAAAAGGAAGCTGAGGGCTGACCTCACTGCTCTCTATAGCTTCCTGAGCAGGGGAAGTGGAGGGAGAGGTGCCCATCTCTTCTCCCTGGGATCTAATGATAGGATGCATGGGAATGGTTCAAAGCTGTGCCAGGGAAGGGTGAAACTGGACATTAGGAAGCATTTCTTTACTGAGAGGGTGATCAAATACTGGAATGGGATTCCTGAAGAAGTGGACAATGCACTGACCCTGTCACAGAGTTTAAGAGGCGTTTGAATAATGCCCTTAACAACATACTTTGACTTCTGATCAGCCCCAAAGTTGAACTAGATGATCATTCTAAGTCCCTTCCAAATGAACTAGTCTATTCTATTCTGCTCTATTCCATTCTAATAAAGCTCAGAAGAGGATCAAATTAGAAAATACTTAAATATACAAACCCATGGAACCTTGCAACCATGGAACAAGCAGGAGCAAGTTCAAAAAGTGTGAAGTCCTGCACTTGTGACAGAAAATCCCTATGCATTGGTACAGGCTGGACACTGGTTGGTACAAGACCAGCTTTGTGGGAAAGAACCGGGCCTCTTGGTGAACATCAGGTTGAACCTGATCAGCAGTGTGACCTCACAGAGACAATGGTGAGCAGCATCCTGGATGGTATAGGCAAGATCATCAGTGGATTGAGGGAAGTTCATATGCCCCATTCTTGAAGATTTTTCAGAATTTGCCTGGAAATTTTCAAAAGGGTCATGAACAACCAAACTGCAAGAGTAACCCTCCTTTGAGTAAGAGGTTGGATTTAGAGACTTCAAAAGAGCCTTTCCAGCCCATACTCTATGATTTTGCTATAATAGAGAAGATGACCTGATATACTTCAGTCAGCTGAGAAACCTCAGCTCTCAAAATTAATTTCATCACTTAATGGGTAAGTGCAAAGTAAATTCTATGGAATTTATGGAATTTACATTTATAAGTGCTTTGTATATAAGAAAGACTTTAGATTTGAAATATTTTTAACTTTTTGTGTATTCATAAAATGAATGATTGATCCTTTAATACATAATCAGCGTAATTATTGATACACACACCTCCCCAAAGACCTTATCTTTGCTGTGAATATTTAATTCATGATGATCACTTCATTTAGAAATACTGTGTGGAGCCTGAGAGTTGTGCTCTGAAAGATATTACTATGGAAATTCTGAAAGAAAAATATGTCTAAACATTGAATCACAATCCAAAGAGCTAGCACAGTATAACTAAAAGGTTTTTGTAGGCAGTATTGCTCAGTATACAGAGTAAGACCTGTTGAAAAGAATTTCAAAATTTATTGTGAAATATTTTGGAGAAAAGCTTTTTTTTAAGCAATAAAGAAAACCTTACAAAATATCAAATTTCAAAAAAACTCCCAAAGAATACATTTAAAGTGAACTGTAGATTTTAAGAGCTGCAGAATGGTTTTGATTGCAGTTGAACAGTAATATTTTCTTTGTATTGACCCCAGTAACAGATGTTGCTTTCTTTTTGGCAGTCTGTAAGTAATCTCTTTTGTTCAGTGAGCTCTAAGGCTTGTGTATTGTATTTGCAGTTTAATTTGTCAGAAGTGGTCAGATCATGTTATTTAGCTCCTGCTTCTTTTGGTCCTTAATATTGATATGACCTGGATGCTTTGTGTAGATGTTCTTCATAGTACTGCTGTGAATAAATGGTATCAAACATAGACTATACTAATCTAGAATGCCTTTTACTATTATAATTTCCAACACTTTGTTTGGTCAGCTGAAGACTGTTTAGAAAACCATCTTTGTTCAAATTAACTGTGTAGATTGGGGGAATGTGCAGTCAAATGGCACATGGTACTGAGCTGCCTCTACGGATGCTGACAGTGCAAAATGGCTTTGAAGCAAACCCCTGGATGGAAAAGACTTTTGTTACTCTCATGTCGTGTTTCTGAAGTGGCATACATGTACTGCCATTTTTCTGCTTTCCCTCCCTGAGGGCTATTGAATGTAAACACCGTGAAAAGAAACAAGGAGGTGATTTTTTGCCTTGGCTGTAGCTGCAACTGGAGAAAGGGAAACAAAGAGAGGAAGACAGTTTAAGCCATCTGTCCACTCCTTTCAGTTCTGCAAAGAGCTGTTATGCCAAAGTGCCAGCATTTTAAGAAGATTACCTAATATCATTAAACATATGTTTTGTCACATGTAGATTTATTATTTTTTAAGAATAATAATGTAAAAAGACACCTCAGTCAAAAATACATACTTTGAGGCAAAGAGTCTGAAGTCATAACTACATGTTTTTATCAAGTTGATTTTTTGATGAAAAATGAGATTTGAATTTTAATATTATCTTATGTTTCCCTGATGCTTCATTCTAGTTGTGAAGAATTATCTAACTTTGAATCTAACAATATCTATTTCACAGGTTTTGCTATACAGGAGGAAATGGGAAAACACTTAGGACCTGAAAGAGGGGGAAAAAAGTCAGGAAGTAGGCTTGCAGATACTACATATACAAGGTGGCATAATGTTTTTGGTTTTTTTTCAGTTCAGAAGTCAGAATGGTTTGAAGGCATTTAGAGTTGTGTCTTCCAAGAAAAGAAACACGTAGAGAATTTGGTTCTTTGCTGAAGGCGCTCAATTCTGTTGCTGACAAAGGCAAACGGTAACTTGTCTCTACTTCACTAAAAGCATGATTGGATGCCTAATAAAATGACTGTGTAATACAGTATGATTGGCAGTTCCTGCTTAGAAAGCCAAGAAATAAAATAGCAGAGGCATTGAGCATGGGAGCATTGGCAAACTCCCATTGACTTCCCAGGAGCTAGGTTTTAGTTTTAAATGAGTAATGTTTAAAAAATGTGCTTCAGAAACTTTGAGTCAATCTGTTGATTCAGATCTGGGTAGAGTGGATAACTATGCCTGCAGGCATTAACAGGTTGGACCTATCTTTTCATGGTTGTGGGATTTACTGAAGTAAGTGGATCAGATAAGGCCTATGGTACCAAAACCTATCAGGGTGGAATCTGTGCAATCCTTCCAGAATCAGTCCATTATGAGGGTGTGAATGAGTGTATTTTGGCTGTGCAATTGGCAGGCTCCTCTCTTTGCAGCTCCTTTTACCTTTATTAACAAATATTGCTAAGCTAGGAGGGCAGCTAAGAGAAATATATGTTGTTAACATACAGGCTGCTGTACGTATGCTGTTAAGGAACAGCCTGAATGCACCATGAAAAGATGGTGCAAGACAGAAATGTGCAAAGACAAATAAATATATGCAGAATACAAGAAAGGAAAAAATATTACTGTTGTCAGTTCCATAAGAATGTGTTTATCTGTAAAGGATAAGTAATTGTACCATAAGTAATAAGAAAAGAGGGGGAAAGGATGTATTTAAAGAGGGAAGGGTGGAAATAGTTTTATATTTGTAAGCCTAGGTAATAAAAATGCATGCCTGTCTCACTAAACATAATTGCCTAATTCTGTAATAATTAAGGAGACAAAACCACATCTCCAGTCATTTGTCTACTCTCTTCAATGAAGCCAGAATATACTCGTTGCTTTTTCAGATGTCTGATGTTTCTTCATGATAAGGGATTCCCTAAACAGTGAGTTTAACATCATTTCTCATTATATATGAGCAGTTTCTTGCCTTGCCTGGTGTCATGTGCTTGCCTTCTAGTCAGACAGGGAGGAATTTCATGTCCTGCCCTGGCTGCAGAGGTGCTGACTTAGGCATCTGCCACCTCACTGCAGGGAGAGTGGGGAGAGATGGCTGCAGACCTCAGCCCAGATGTTACAACTGTCACAATTTAAAGAGAGGTGTCTAAATCATTGTACCTAGCAAGTACACAGTTGAAATTCCACAGTAGTTACAGGTAACTACAATAGTGGGAGAAGAATGAAGATTTAAAGACATTTTATCATCCTACAAGCCTTAATGAAAAACAAATTATTAAAGTATCCTTTTCTTTTGGTTCCTTAAAACAATGTACAGGATTTTTTTTTTTTTTCACTTATTTGTCATACAACAGTATATTGGGGTATAGTAAAATATAAACACATTTAGATTATACTAAAAGGAAAAATTAAGGAGTCTAAAGATTGGTTCTTGATTAAATTTATTCTAAAGATCATGGACAAAATTTTACGCTTTATATTTGGAGGGGCTGGGAGTCCTGTGTTTTAAATATGTTTTCATTTCTACAGTCTGTTTATTGAGATGCATTAGCATGAAAAAGCTAAACCTCATCACATTACTTAATGCATGTTCCAGAAGTTCACATGTTAATGCTATTTAGTGGGAAATAACATGTAGGAAGACTAGAAAATTTAAAACTGTTTTGCTCTGAGAAAACACAACTGTCTTGCAGAAACACATCTTCATTACACTGCTCAGAGAAGCAGTATGAATTAATTTTATTCATTGATTTTATAAAAACTGAGTGAAGTCTGCTGTGTCAATCATAAAGGGGACTTCTAAGTTGGTGGGGGTTTTTTGTTCTGGTTTGGTTTCTTCTTTGTTTGTTTTTTTTTAATTTGTTTGAAATATTTCTATTTTTTTCTTTTGATCTGACTGTGACCTGGGAAAATCAATGGCATCTGATGAAACCATTTAAGATTTTTGTCAGACATTTTATGCCTCTAAGATTTTTCCCCATTTAATATAATGAAATCTCAAAGATCCCTAGCAGATGGAAAGCTTCTTGAAATGTACTTCAGCAGAAAACAAACAGGTGGTTTTTCTAAAGTATCTTAGTCATAGGAGCTTAGGTAATACTCTAGACAAATCTTAGGATTCTGTTTGCATATGAATGCAGCTTTCATTTGCATGAAAATCTGGCAGTTGTATAAATGTTTACTGAGATTTTCACTTCAAATCTTCGTATGAGCAATGAACATGTAAAATTTGCTTGAGATATTTTTGATGTAAAATTTCCAAATCTGATGAATTTTTAGATTACTGGTCATCCATAAATCTCATTTTTATGTTTCTAGATGAGAAAATATGACTACACATGTACGCACACAAGTCCTAGCTGGGCTTGTGCATACCATAGGCTCTCTATGTATGCGCGTGTGTGCCGTAAGTGTATGGGAAGGTACACAAGTACTGAGCATCTGCCTAGATATTTTGGTGAACTATTACTTTTTACAAAATCCATTTATACGGGCTTGACAGCTGCTGTGTGTGTGCCACTGTCTTAAGGCTGTCAGTCTTCTCCCATCTGTTTATTGTGATATGATAAAGCCTTCCAAATATTTTTCCATACAGAATACTTATGACATGTGCAGTTTATCAAAATAAGGAATGAATTTCAAAGATGACCAGAGAATGTACTAGTGGGAATCTTTATTCTTTTAGCCATCATAGGATAGGATTGCTTCCACAGCTGAATTTGCATTACTCCTTTAAGGAAAATCCAGTGATGCTTCCAATCAATTATTTGGATGTGATGAGTCACCAGGCTTTGTTATTCTATTTGAACAAAACTGTAACTTCACATATAGATGAAAGTAAATTCTGAAAAGGAAATTGCCTGTTAAGTGAAACCTTAAATAGCTTTCTTTAAGAAAGCCCAAGTGATCAGGCAGCCATCTTCCAACTATGCACTTCAAATTCTTTCTAATTTAATGTATTACCTGTTTTACATCTTAACACACGAGACTTGTTACAAGACAGAAGCTGTCTTTTGTATTTCCAAACTACTGTCTTTTCTTTAAGCCAAAATATACATATGTTGACATGCCAAGTGGCTCCTTCTTCAGGTAGGAAAGTAAAAACATGTTCAGACATGCCCTGGAGGTTAGGACGACTGCCAGAAAATATTTAGCTCAAATAAAGAATTAACAGTTTAATTTTTACTACTTTTAGCAGCAATCAAATCTCTAATTAAACTCCATTAGCCTAAAATAAAGCAGAGCTTTGAAGACACAAATCAATAACCAGAGTAAATGCCACATTCACTGCAGTAAGAAACTTTAAGTTTTGCCCGCTCTACACGTTTGTCCAATTTCAAGCCCTTCAACTTAACTTGGTCTTAACTGAATTATCAAAACTAACATTTAAAGCAGAGAAGTAATAGGCTTTTTTGGAATACAGCTCACCTAAGAAACCTGGTTTCCTCACACTGTTAAAAGTGTAACTTGCAAGTCTTTGCGTATTATAATGTGACGTTTCTTCACTCAAAAGCTCATTTTTTTTTAAAAAAAGGTTTTGCTGCACACTTAAATACATCACACCACACCAACAGTCAATTAATCTTTTACAAAAGCTTGCTCATAAAAAAAGATAAAATAATTCAGACCAATACCATGAAAGATTTTAAAGCTTTGTATAATACATGGGCTCTGTGGCAGGATCCAATTCCCTAGTTTCCTTTGTACAAAAGAACAATAAAGTGTCAAATAAAGGCCTTGAGAAAGCACATAAACAAGTCTTTTAAAACAAGAAAATGTGTCCTTTTAAGTCCTTCTCATTAAATAGACACAGGCTGATGAGGATACTGAGGCTACTTGTGCACATAATGCCTGGGAAGCAACTCCTGCTGTAGGCAACATGTTCAAAAGTTTGATCTAAACCACAGAAATACCAACTCCATAGGGCATATTTAATTTTGTTAAAAAGTTTGGAATCAGATTACTTAGTCCTCATAACCATCAAACTTCACACATTAAGACTAGGTAACTGAGTCTGTTTTAACCTTCTCATGTTCTGCCAAGAGCCTTCAAAAGTGTTCCGTTCTTAAGTGTTCTGAGGTATTTGTAAAAATGCTATTTAAGAACATTCAGAATTAATGTGGCCTCAAAACTACTAATAATGCAGTTCTAGATGTTTGTGGTGAATTGCTGAGCAAGAAAATTAATAAAGTCATACTAACACAAACAAGCTTGCTTTAATATACTTGTCTGGATCTGTCCTAAACGCATTAAAATCAGAGAATTCTGTTCTCTCTTTCTCCTTAAAGCAGTGGTCTCCAACAAACCATGTTAAACTTCCAAATTTCTCATGTACTCTTGTCATCAACCTTTTAAAACTGGAAACAATATACACTTTACATGTTTTGGGCTTTTTTGGTTCTATGGACCATTTTCCATGACCTCATGGCCTGTAGTTTGAAAACTAGTCCACTAAGATCTATATATATGATAATAAAAAGCATGCCTGCAAGAGGTTTGTTTACTCTCATTTTAATTTGGTACAGCAGATGATAGTAGCATTGAGACATAGACTTTCAACAGGTGAGCAACCCAGACTTATACCTAAGGTCCTGATCAACCTATGTGTACCCATAAGGACAAATTAACTCAAGGTCTCCTGAATGCTGAAGAACAGATGGAGCAAAAAAAAGGTTTTCTCTCACGTTTGCTCTTATCCACTTGAAGAAATCTGATAAGCTCTTTGCTAAGTATACAGCAGAGTAAGGGCATTTCAGCCCCTATACATTGCCTTCTTTTTTTTCTGCCATCTGTGTATGGCTTGACTTCTTCAGCAGGCCTGAGATGAGGGCAAAATATAGCCTAAGTGAGTGGAACAATGAAATAAGTCCCCAAGGTAATTTTCTTTCTTTTTTTCCTTTTTTTTTTTTTTTGAGAAATACATGTTTGTGTTTGCAGATTTCAGTGACTCAAAGTTGGACCTCCAAAAAGTCTATGTATTCCCATCTAATATCAGAATTCCTTGCCCATAAATGCATTCAATAAAGTACTTAAATATTCCTAAGGTATTAGAAGTCCTTAAATACCTTGTATTTAACTGTGTAATGCTAGTCATGAATGTAAGAATAGCTACTTAGGTGTATATTACTGTCCTTACAATACCAAAGCAATTGTTTGCATTTTAATCTTTCTACTTTTAATACTAACAGAAAAGATGAAGACAAGCAAAATGTCTCCATCATTTAGGGGTCTCCTTAGATGACATGCTGTTCCTTTTAAATTACCTAGTTCTTTCTTGAAGACTAAACATTTTAATGAATAATATAAGGCATAGCCCTATTCTCAAAGCCTCATCAGTGTTGGTCAGTTCAAGGTGGGGGTCGGGAGAAACTGGCCCGTGTTCCCTACAGAAGTGGAATATGTAGAAAACTCAAACAAGTCCTTATGCCAACTTTCTGTTACAGCATGGAGGCTTTTCAGTGTGGAGTGGTAAAACTGAAGTAAGAAGCCAGCTTAGCTGTCACCACTGGGGGCCACTGCTAGTTAGCAAGAGAGAAGGGAAGCTACTGCAAGGCCTGGAGACTGCAGTGTCTGCAGATAGCTCCTGTAAAGAGGCAAAAAACTGCCCCTGTGTGGGGTCACTGCTAAGAGATGGGTATAGCCAGCAAAAGTATGGAACACCTGGAACTGAAATCTCCAGAAAATGAAAATATGAATGAGGTGCTAAGACTTTTGCTGAATGTCACTGTAAGTGATGGCAGAAATGGCACCAAGCACTCACTCTTTGCGGTGGTACTCCGGCCTTCGTTGATCCACAGATCTTTGCTCAGTGGTTTGCATATCAGCAATAATTGGGTCCCCTTGCTAATCAAACTTGCTCAAAAGTGGGTCATCATCATCCTTGTTTTCTATGGCCAGGATTCGCTTTTCTTGCCAAGAGGGAGAACAAGCAATCTGGAATAGGTAAAAAATAATGTCAGATAGCAGAGACTTTTTGGGGAGTAACTAGAGAGCAAGACAAAATGGAAGATTGTAAGGTGGACAGAGCAATTACATACAAAAGAGAAGTGGATGGCTTCTTCTTGTAGTCTGAGACTTATTTTTTTTTCTCAATATTACTTTTCTTTGTAAGTACTGCTGGAACAGTAGATTTTGGATTAGATGCAACAGTCAGGCTTTACAAGGGTTTCTCCTAGGGATCAAGAAGCCTCAGGCGAAAATCTTTCTCACTCCAGACATGATCCATATTTATAGCATTATTTACAGACAAACTGACCCTTCTGAAAATCTTTTGTACAAAACATATTCACCCCTAAATGGAAACTGAGGTGTGACTTTTCCTATCTCTTTCATATAAGATGATGGCATAACTCACTGACTTCAAATGGGCTAGTGTTCATATACTTTAAAAGTGACGAGGGACTCACAACTCACAACCGTTTATAGTACTAATATTTTGGAGAGGAGCAGTTACAATATTTGTCCCTTAATGCTGCTGGTTTAGACAGGAGCAAGTATTTTCTTCATGCCATGAAGGAATGACGTCTAAGGGCCAGCCTGACTGAAAGTAATCCTCTTGTAAAATAAATATACACAGAGGTGAGAAAAGGAAAACAGGGCAAAGAGGGGTTTTTCACCATCAGAACTAGTGGACAAAGTGGTGTAATTGCTGCTAAGAAATACTCAATGTTGACCTCCCACAAAACACTTCTAGTATGCCTCTAAACTAAATGAGCCTTATAACACATTGTGCTGCATCCACCCAAACCTCTGTTTGCAGGCCAGCCTGAAGATGCCCATCAAAGACAAACGGTAAGAAAAGCAGGTGCGGGTCACAGAGGGGTGTTGCCAACTCCGTCCCCTTGGGAGAGCTCTGGCACCAGTACTGCTATTGTACATTGTTAATTAGATCATTCTAATTAATTCATTCAAAGTGTAAATTAGGAAGGAAAGAAGATAAATTACACTAATACATTTAACCCCGTGCTGTTTATTTAGCAATGAAACAAAATAATGTGGTTAAAAAGAGTCTAACAAGGCAAAAGCCCAAGACACAGCTGTTTAATAGCATTAAAAATGAGATCTCAGACGGTGCTGTGGGCACATACTGCTTCTTTGCATTTAAAAGGCTTGTCAAGATAGCTGTACTGGCTAAACCCTGCTAGTGTAGATGCAGCTGATACTAATGTATTTCCATCTCCCAAATGAAATAACATGCACTGGTAAATGGATTATTTTGCTGGTACAGATTTGCCAGCACTAGAACACTTGCTGGTGCTGCTAGGGTAATCTGGAAGATGTTTGAGCTACATAGCTATGCCTGCAAAACACTTAAGTGTAAATAAACCCATATTATAAAGTCTGCTATACATTCAAGGTTCCAAGAACTTGTCTCAACACAGAAGCCAAAGCAATTTAAATAAAATACGAGGTGAAACTCATTTAGTTAAAACAGCAGCTCTCTCTGCACAGCAAGATGGATTTGAGTTGAACAAAGAAGTTGTTGCTACCCCAGTGTTTTCAGTCAAATGTGGCACTTAAAATCCTAGAGATCAAAATGAAAATATTTAAAAAAACCCCAAAATAAAACAGAAAATGCTGTTTTGCAAGACTACACTTTAATTCCACAGTCAATCTTTCAGACTTTTTATTAAAAACAAACAAATAAACAACAAAGCCAATTCTAAGAGATTATCAATTTCACATGACCCTAGAAGCTGAGGCTTTGAAAAAAGGGACAATTATCTTGTGATTTGTGATAAAATCATGATATTTAGCAACACTCTAAAGATCCTATCTATCCTGGCATACAAATACTAGGACAAACATGTTTCAACTAGTTTAGCGGGCATGTTAAACTATGTCCTGGGATAGGCTAGGCCAGCTTTGTTTTCAGCAGTGTCAAAATACAGATTGGCCCATCTACAAAACTGGCTTAACCAGAACAGTGTTTAACTGTGACCTGACTTAGTTCTCAGACCAGTATAAACCAGGCCAAAGATTTATGTTGGACCAAGCAAATTTCTTGTCTTCTTTCCATGATAGCCACACAAGCATTCTTATTCTATGTGTGGTCGAAGCTGTATTCAGCCAAAGCTATCTAGTTCTAACTCCTGTGCAAAAAGCAGCAGAGATACTTTGGGTGCTCTCTGTCACTTGAGCATATATAGGAGCTCAAGTGAGCACATTCAAGAGAACAACTGTTGTGGTTTGTTAACATGGACTATGGAGTTACTTTTTCTTCCCTCTCTCCTCTCACCAGTACCACTGCTTTACACAGTGCATGTCCGCTTAGTTACACGCACAGAAGGGTCTGTCTGGCTGTGTACTTTTTTCCCCAGCAGATGACTTGTAGCTTCATCCAATTATTCTGCCCTGATTAACGTCAGCAGGTTCCTCATTTCATGGAGAACAAGGAAGATCAGTACTTCATCTGGACACCTGCTTACAGGATTATTGTCCCATTTTCTTCCTGCACAGTATTGCCTAAATCTGCATGCTGTGGGCATCCATGTAAACCCTGTATGTGGATCCCTTTGTGGATCTCATTTTTAATTGAGCATTTCTTATAGCCATCGTTCAGATGCTGCTAAGCAATAGATTAGGTAACATTATTCTACCATCTCATTTTCACTCATGGTGATAACTGCCTGTTTGAAGTTTGTCCTGACACTGTATGAAGTAGTGCAACTCTGTGTTTTTAGTTGCATGGAATGAGATAATCTAACACCAGATTATGAAAGATTCACCACAATGGACAAGATTTGTGTGGAATCTCTGCAGGTTTAGTTGGGGGGAAGGGGAAATACGGGAAAATAGGATCAATGCATTTTATGGTTATGTTATAACAACAGGAAAAACCTGGACTTATAACATGGACAATACAATGTGCAACAAAGGTTGAACATTCACAGTCTAATCCAAAATCATCTAGAGATACATGACTCAAGTGAGCACTGGTGTTCATGAATACCCCTTATGCAAGGTTGTTTACAATTTACAACAGTTTCTCACACCTAAACAACTTTGAAACATACTTTATTACATACAGATGTGCAGCATTTTTAGACTGTGCAATCTGCAATACTTCATCTCATAATAAAACAATATTGTAAAAAGAAATAATCTATGAAACAAATTACTGTTTCATCTGCTCCCTGTTTAGCCATGGTCTCCAGGCTTGTGTATGCCTGTAGGCTGTCTAGAGTTACAGATGTGTCCTGTTGTACACCAAGTGTGTGCTTCTCTTCAGACTCTGGAGTGCACCAAGAGGAATATAAATAACCCCCTGCATGTTAGCAAATTGCTTGCAGGACTTTTATTTTTCTTTTTTTTTTTTTTTAACTGGAGTAGTTTGGGTGACATCTCATTCAACGAGGAGTTTCCTGCTGGTGGGAGTAATTGTTCTTATCTTCCTTAAAGCCTCTTTAAACTAATGCCATTGCTTTAAGTGGTATTAACAAATAGTAAACTAGCAATATGCGCAATGTTTAGCATGATGACTTGCGTTTTTCTTGTACGGAGCCGAACAATACGATTATGTAAACACTGTTGTTATGTCTAGAAAATGTTTACTGTTGAAATCCGCCTTTTCCGCGAGTGCGTTTTTCACATGCTTCGTTAATTGGGGAATAATTAAAGCCAGACTGCGCTGTGTGTGCCGCGGCAGCTCTGC